>CM073599.1:31974737-32069737 GCA_037074985.1 Solanum bulbocastanum | reverse complement strand
TATGCTTGGCCCCAAACGGATATTGACAATGAGATGGAAAGTTCACACATAGTTGGGTCCGGGTTCCAAGTTTAAAGGAGACTCACACCTAGTTAAGTCAGGACATCTAAGATAAGAGGGAGACTCTCACATAGTATGGTCCAGGTTTTCCCAAATTAGGTCTCCCCTCTACCTAGTAGAGTTCAGGTTTCTAGTGACAATCTCTGTATCCAATGAACTAAAACTTGCATAAAGAAGCACCTCATAGTGTTCAAAAGTAATAATGAACTAAGACATGCTTAATGAAGTATCTCATAGTGTTCAAGATAATAATGAACTTTGATATGCTTAAACAAGTATCTCATAGGGTTCAATTTAATGAGGAACTAAGATATGCTTAATGAATTGTCTCATAGTGTTTTGAGGTTTGAAAGAAGGGATTAGTCTCCAACCAAGAAGAATGAGTATGATGACCTAAAGGAGTACTTAGTATGGGTAGGATTATGGCGTCTTATCCATGAATTTCACAAGTATGACTTACGGTTACCTAAGAAGTGTTTCTCTTATATGATGTATGTTTTGATGGATTTTCTATAGTTTCTTTCCATGATATGTTTGACTAAAGGTGAAGATTCCCTTGTCTATGAGAAGTAAGCTAAGGATGAGATCAAAAGATGATAAAGAGGTATGATGACCTAAAAGTTGTACTTATCCTAGGTTGGATTATGGGGTCTCATCTATGCGTTACACAAATATGACTTGAATGTTACTTATGAGGTGTTATGAGGATTAATTCAAGTATGGACTATGCTTATGAAAAGGTGGTATCTCCTATGTTATTGGATTTTGCCTTATGATTGACTTATGCTCACATTATGTTATTATCTCATATGCTCATGGCTTATGTCTTATGTTGGATAACCATTATGTTATGCTCTTATGATGTTATGCTAGCTATCATATTTAGTACATTTTGTACTAACGCATACTCTTGCCTACATTCTTATCAAATGCAGGGTTCAGTGATCTTGAGTTCTATCTTTGAGGCTAGGTTCTTAGTAAGAGCAAGGTGTTGAAGATTGGTGAGTCCTCATAGCATCGAGGATAAAACCACAATTTTCCTTTATGTTTTTCTTTTATGTTTTAGACTATTGTATGGGCTTGTCCCAAGAGTTATTCAAAGTTATTTTAGATGGTTTGAGACAAAGTGTTAAATACTTCCACTTCATTTTATAAATACTTTTATTGTATGGAAAATGTTTTAAAATTTCCACATCATTTCTATTGCTTTATGTTATGATATGCTAAGTGGCATGTATGAGACCCCTTCAAGGTCAAGTACGCCATGTTACATCTAGGGTGTACCCCTGGGTCGTGACAATCCATGAGTTCTACTATCTCAAGCTAACATGCATGGTCTTGTCTTACACAGTCAAGGTATTCATGAAGGGATATCATATCACTACTCCAGTCTAACATAGTTAATGGGACACATAGATTACTACGAGAAACCCGGACACAACTAATGTAGAAGGTGTCCATCTTATGAGATATACACGGGAAGCCCAGATTCAACTGATGTAAAATACTTCCATCTCATTTCACCATCCCCTCGGTGCTAAGCATAAGATTGGATTAGGTGAGAAAGTCTTTCAACCTTAGAATTTTCATTATGTGAGAAAAACTTTCACATCATGTTCACTACTCATGAAAGGGTGCCCTTGGCCTACCGATTCAAGGTACATCATTACATTAATTGTTTAGACCATGCGTGAGCAACTATCACCATCCATGATCTATTTATGTGTTCATGAGAATATCCTTTCAATCATCACAACAACATTATTATAGTCATTAACACCTCACTCTCAAAGTATACTTAAGGCATTTACTTTGATTCTATAATAACAAACATAATCTCATACATTCATAATATAGGTTACGTGGGCAAGTCCTTCCCCAACAGCTCTACTTACAATTTATGGTCATATATGCTTCACTCTCAAATCCCTAGTATTCAACATTCATGACTACAAGCCTTACTCTCAAAGCCCTAGTTCTCATTATCACATATGTCTAGATCTCAAGACATTCTACTCACATGCTTCATTTTCAATAGATTCTAATCATATATCATCATATAGGCTCCATCTCAAGCACTACTAGTCATAATTCATCATGTTACTTGGGGCTTTGTTTGTATAGATTTAGTGTCCTCAAATGCTCAATTTGTGCCATAAACTAATGTTAAAGCACTGATTTTTAGGTATATGGATTGAGGAACAAATCAAGGACACTAACAGGCAAAAAGGAACAAAACAAACTGAAGAATTAAAGAAAGGAAAGCCTAGTGATTGCCAAGAGCACTTGGCGAATCACTGAGTGGCTAGCTTGACCGCCTAAACTTCCAGTGTGCCAGCCCTGAGGGAAGAAACCAAGTCGGCGACGAAAAGGATGCTGAGTGCCAAGGCAAAAAGGCAATGGAAAAGATCAATGGGCGGCTCACAGAGTGGTTTGGTGAGCCCGACTTACTTCGCCAAATGGACCTTTGTGGCTTATTTTTGGCGACTATAAATTAGATTTTGAACAATTATTTTAAAAGGTGGGAGAAGGCTCAATTAGTCTTGAACAGTTTTCTCTTGACTTTTGATAGTTTCTTAGTAGACTTGAAGGCTTTCTCAAACTTAATTTGGATATTTTGCAAGTGGCTTTCAAATTTTATGTGAGTTTAAGCATTGTAAAGGCTTAATTACTCTTACCCAGTTGATGGCTAATCAATTTGGTAACCGTTTTTATCTTTTTATGATATTCGGCTAAAACTCCAACTCTTGGGGTGTGATCATGTGATTATGGGTATTATTAATTACTAGTTTAAATACTATATTGAAGTTGGTTTAATCATTAATTGTTGTTTAATTTATAAATTGTAATTGCAAATGCAGTTCTATTCCTGTGTTCCTAGCTTACTCGAGACAGAGGTTTTAGAACTAAGATTATTGATTAATGATTTGTAGTTATTGGGTTTATTTGGGTTCAACTCGAGAGAGTGAATCCTAATCTCAATCCTACTCATCTTGCTCGCGATAGATGGTGTATTAAGGTTATGGGATGTTCTTATTTTTTATGATTGTTGATGTTCGAGAGAAATCACTTGAAGTCGAATAGTTGTTTGAGATAAATCTATTTCAATTATAGTCTAGCTTACCCACTAAAATTTAGAATTTAGCTATTTATTAGTAGTTTCAATTACCCATATATCGAAATTTGCCTATAATCGATCACATCCCGAGAACTCTCTCCATATTGTTATTTCAAATTGTTTGTGACTACGCTGTAGTTGATTATTGCAAACCTAAACCCCCCATTTGACATTCGTGTCAACCCTTTTGATTTATTTTATGTATTTTTTTTGATAATTTCTATTCCTATATCTAGTTAGATCACATTCGTACTTCTTAATTAAATTTGAACACGTAACGCTCCTTATGGGATTCGACCCCAAATCATTTGTTGAGGTATATATTGCTTAACGATCATTTAAACCTAGAATTGGATGAGGTGTATTTGAAACGTTATTCATCAAAATGGTGCCGCTGCCGGGGAGTGGTGTTGTTTAATATTCTTTTATTGAAGTTGAATTGTGATTTTTTAAGTTATAGTTGAATCTAGTTATTTTAGTTTTGGTTTTGTGTTGCTTTTGTTAAACAGAGGAGGAGATGAGCGTTAACGAAAGTAATGGAAGCCAAGTGGGCCACCAAGATGATGTAGGAAACCTTAATGATGCCAATGACCCAAACGTTAATGACTCAATCCAAATGGGTGGTGTTGGGGCAATTTGTTTACCTCTGACTGAAGGAAACACTGTTTTTTCACATCACAAGCACCATGCTTCAGCTCCTACTACTGAAGGGTTTGTTTTGGGGGGTTGGCTCATGAAGATCCCAATGAACACATCAACCACTTCATGGATGTTAGTGGGCCATTCTCATTTAAGAACATAGTGCAAGAATCAGTCCGTCTTAGGTTGTTTTCGTTCTCTTTGATGGGTGAAGCTACTATATGGTTGGCTGAGTTACCAAGGGACTCCATCACTTCGTGAGATAAGTTGACCACAACATGTCAAGTGAGTTTCTTTCCTCTATCGAAGATGATGACTATAAGGGATGGCATCCATGGTTTCAAATGTTTTGAAGGTGAACCAATCCATAGACATGACTGAGATTTAAGAAACTAGTGCTTCAGTGCCAAACACATAGATTTCTAGATAATGTGTTATTGTAATACATCTATAGCAGCCTCGATTTCATAAACAAATGAGTGGCTGATAAACTTTCTCTGGGTGGTAAAATGTAACAACCCTATGCAATAACATCACAACTCTTTGATTGCATGACCAATATTAACTGGACGTGGTAAACTCGCGAATACCAAGTCTCTCCCCTTATAAAATGACAAAAGAGTAGATTGAAAAGGATCAAGAGAGAGACCAAAACATGGCCAAAATGATGACCCAACTGTATAGCTTTACCAAAAATGTCATGAGTGTTGGTGCAAGAAGTATCAATGTTATGGGTGTTAGTGGAGCAAACCCCGATGAAGCAAAATTTGAAGCATTGTACACTGAGGAAGTAAACTTCCTAGCCAATCAAGGAGTAGTTTATTGTGCAAATTACCCAAGGCCAGGTGGAAATCAAGGATGGAATAGAGATGAGGGCTGGAGAGACTATGATAGAGAATGGCGTGATCATAATGACACTTGGAAGGAAAGAGAGGGGGAGAAAGATAAGTATGTTCCTCCTCATGAGCGTCAAAAGCCTAAGGACTCTAAGGAAGGCCGGACAGAAGACATGCTCTCATGAATTCTCAACAAGGTTGAAGGGCTGATAAAGTGTTGGCAGAAATGAAAGAGGATATCACGACTCTCAATCAGACGGTGACCTCTCACTTAGTCTCTATTAAGCAGCTGGACCTAAATGGGTCAAATTTTGTCATATTTAAATCTAAGACAACAAGGGGGTAGCCTAGTGATACAATGGCAAACCCTAAAATAATGCTTGAATGGGTATTTTCATCGTGCCACGATGTTAACTAAGGTGCTTCTTGGGAGGCAACCCAAGTGTTTAATGCTTTGGTTTTTCATTTTGAATAACGGGTGTTGATTGTGCAGGTTGAAAAGTGAAGTGATTGGAAAGAAGTAGTTTGGCAAGCCAAAATTCCAGTGGGCAACTCATCGAAGAGGTCGGCTAGCCCGACTTAGACCGTTGTTGGACCCACAAACATGAAGTGGATGTTTGTAAAACTAGATGGGCTAAATGCTTAATCGGTGACAAACAAAACAGGTTCGCGAGCCCAATTTTGTTTGCCGTTTGGACCCCCAAATTGAATGGAGGTCCTATAAAACTCGGTGAGGTAAATTAGTATTCAGTGCATCACCTAATGGTTCGACATGGTTGACTAATGCCGCCAAAAGAGCCGCAAACTAAAAGGTTTTAAATGGCCAAATGGTTTAAAATTTCAAAATCTTTCATATTCTCTTATTTCTCACCCCGTACACGCTCACCTGCACTTTAGATTCTTCATACTTTACTCTTTCTTTCGATTTTTATGTGTGATCTTGTGCTGGGAATCGAATACTTTACCGCCTAGCTTTCCAAATTATCAATGCGACATACAGGTTTGTTTTTCGATCCCCACACCTTTGATTAATGGTTGAACTCAAATGCTATTGGTAAATATGTGTTGAAATTTGTTGGGTAATTGCTTAAAATGTGTTTTATTTGTCAGATTGCTCGTTGCTATTTTTGAACTTTTGCCTAAACTCTTAAAAAAATGATTTCCCGAGTTTTGTACGTTAAAAGTGACCTTAAATTGTGGAGGTTCTAGTTTATTTTTATTGGGTCTACTTGGGTGAAGTCTCAGTAACCTCAAATTGTGCCAAATGACGTAATTTTCCCAATGATAGAGCATCTGACATCATTTTTAAGGGCAAAAGTCGTCAAATGGCCAATTTAGGCCAAACTGGGGGAAGTTTGAGTACCCTTGAGGCATGGGTCGAATGTGTATGGTTTGAAATTAGTGGTGTGTATGTTTAATTTTTATTTTGGGGGTTGCGGGCTTGGCTTTGGTAAACAAGATTGAAAATGGGCATGTTGAGAAGTTTGGTGAGCTGGGTCGAGCTCGCTGAATGGTTCGGCGGTTCGCTAAAGTCCCCCTTTGATTGCCCTTAATTTCTTGATTTGGCTTGGTTAAGTCTGTAACTTTTGGTGGGAAGCCTAAGCTTGCCGAAAGGTTCCTTTGATCATCTTATCTGCGCTACTAACACCTAAAACACACTTTAACTTTTGGCGGGCTAGTCTGAGCTCGCCAAGTGGTGTCCGCAATTCACCGAAAGGCCTTGAACATCGCCGAAATTCCTTAACTCTGAAAATTTTTCATGCTGGTCCTTTCAGCAAGCCTAATGTGGCTCGCCTAAGCGACTCGGTGACTCGCCGATTGGTTCGGCGAGTATTTTTGAAACTTTCTTTAATAATTTCTAAAAATTTCCAATGGATTTTGTAGATATGTCTTGGACCAATTTGTATGAAAATGGTATATCAACCTGCAAATGAGTACGGGGTATTGTAATAAATGAGGGAGCAACTACTTCCACCAAAAAGGGAAAGAAAGCACCTCCTAACGGAGGAAAAGGCATGCCCGTAGCTGAGAGATCGGAGCACAACTCCGGCAGTGATGGGAAGTCTTTTGATTCTCAGGCCTTATTCTCTGAGCCTGAGGATGACCAATTTATATAGACCCATCAAGCAGAGATTAATGAAAAAGCTCGTCAAGATCCGTCTAGGATTTCGTAGTCTAACCCTCCTGCTGCAGATACAATTCCAGCTCTGGCACAGACGCTGGTTCTAGCACCACTAGTTCAGGTTCCTCCTTCCCAGCTACTCAACTGATTGAAGGCCGAGGGATTGAGGACCATCCTAGAGGAGAAGAGATTTTCCACGGATGGAATAATGGATAGGTACCCTCTTGTGTGGGAAACGCTCCGATTCCACATGTTTGATATCTTCACCATGTCCTGTGGACCATACATTCCAACCTGGGTCTGAGAATTCTAATCTGTATATGGTGACTTGGTACCTCAAGGGAAGAAGAAGGATAATGCCTTCAGATCGGTGGAGTTTGTGATGGTACGTGAGAGGATAATGAGATGCAGCAGTGATGATATCAATATTGTCCTTGACAGTGCTACAGATTTTAAGCATGACTACCAGAGCATGATCACGATACATACTCTGGATGACCTCAAGGGATGGTTAGTTCCCCTCATTTCTAACACCACTCCGAGGTGGATAGAGGCCAGAGCTCCTATTGATAAGAAGGACTTGAACATAACAGCTCAGTATTGGTTCGGGTTCATCAATAGATCTATTATGCTGTTACAAAATGAGTACATCCTCCACCACCTAAAGGCAGCCTTCCTCGGATCGATCATAGCTAGGAAGAGGTTGAACTTGGGGCTGATTGTAGAGCAGGAGATGGCCATGAGGGCCAAACAGTGCAAGACATCCCTTCCATTCCCAGTGTTTATAATAGAGTTATTTCGGCGGGCTGGAGTTCCTCTTGACGAGAAGAGAGATGTTGAGGTTACAATCACATCCTCCACCAACATTCGGCGCATAGAGGTCTAGTAAACATGTGATGAGGGGGATAGGAGTAGATCAGCTCCAGTGGATACATCCTCGGAGGTTGATGTTTATTTTATACCTGCATAGATAGTTTTGCCTACTCCAGCCTTTGGGCCTTCAGGTATATCTACTTTCGCTCCTTCTCAGGCCCTAGGTTTTTCTACTACCTCTCAGCCTCCTAGAGCTAATTCAAGTACCATTGCCTTAAGGACTCTAATCACTCAAGCCATGCTCCTCAAGATAGGGCACCTAGCCCATTCTGCCAATGTGCGGGCTTTCCGGCTAGACGTCTAGGTGCCTTGGATGAATAAGCGAGTTATTTTAGTAGCTTTGACACCTCTTTAGACTTCCATTGATGATCTCATGGTGAAATTAAAGATTTGTGTAAGAGGAAAGAGGGTTACCATTGAGGTTACAACTTTGAAAGCCGGGGTTTTCGAGTTGAGGAAGGATGTGGATCATTTGAAGTCCACAAACTTCACCTCGCTGTTTGAGTCAGCAGAGGTACCTGATGATCTGAGTATTGAGATTCTATTTTGTGCTGAGCCACCTCCAGCTATCACTAGAGATGATATTACGGTGGATGATGTTTCTAAGTTTGAGGCAGAGACCGATGGCGAGCGGCTTAGGGAGCGAGATGCGGCTGTGTATTAGGATCTGTCTGACTTAGAGGGTTCCATGACTGAGACAGCCCGTCATGCCTCGTTGATTTATACTTCTATGGCAGGCTCCAGTGGAGTAGTGTTGATGTTGCACCGATTACTGATGCCCTGGCAGATGGAGTGACTGAGTAGACAGGATCATCTTTACCTCCCTCTGTGTTGTTTTATTGATTATCTTTGTATTAATTACATTTGAGGATAGCTGCTTTTCTTTTGTGGGTGGGGTGAGGTATTTCTATACCTACCTGTTATGAATACATTTTATTTGTATATATTGGGTTTTGTGATCTATATTTGTGTTTTGATTGTGTTTGGATCTTAATCTTTTGGATGGTTGAGCTTGTGCCTCCTTAGTTTGAATGGAAATGGTTTTTGAATGGTTTTGACCTATTTTTAAAATTTTGTGCCACCTCAATTATTTGTGATTGTGGTTAGCTGAAATGAATGTTGATTGGAAACTAAGGGCAAACCTATTGGTGAAGTCATGCATATGTTCATCTTTGTGAGTGTGAGATTCGCATGTGATTTCGGAGCTATAAATCATTGAAAAACTTTGTGTGAATAGGGAATCATTTTTATTGTGAGGGCATTTGAGTACCTTTGTTGAGCTTGAACTTGCATTTGAAGCAATGATTGTGAACGTAAGCATCTTTGATAATGGTGAGTCACGGGTTGAATCTTTGAGTGCACAATTAATCATTGCATTAGTAAATTGAACCTTGTTATGTGCATTCATGTTGAGTCTTATGTAGCACTATCTGAGACATCCTTTTTTAGCTGTTGCTCTTGAGTTTTACTTGAGGACAAGCAAAAGTTTAAGTTGGGGGTGTTGATGAGTCCTAAATTTGGACTCATTAGGGTCTTTGTTTATATAGATTTAGTGTCCTCAAATGCATTATTTGTGCCATAAATTGATGTTAAAGCCTTGATTTTCAATCATATGGATTGAGGAACAAAGAAAGGACACTAATAGGCAAAAAGGAACAAAACAAACTGAAGAATTGAAGAAAGGCAAGATTAGTGATCGCCCAAAGCACTTAGCGAATCGTCGAGTGGCTAGCTTGACCACCTAAAGTTCAAGTGTGCCAGCACTGAAGAATGAAACCAAGTCAGCCATGAAAAGTGAAAAGTAATAGTCGGTGAATCTTTGAGTAGTTCCGTGATGCAAAGAGAGATCACCCAAAGTTGCAGGACTTGAGGATGATGAGTGCCAAGGCAAAAAGACGATGGAAGAGATTACTGGGTTGTTCACTGAGTGGTCCAGCAAGCCCGACTTACTTCGCCAAATGGCCCTTTGTGGCTTATTTTTGGCGACTATAAAATAGAATTTGAACAATTATTTTAAAAGATGGGACAAGGTTGAATTAGTCTAGAGCAATCTTCTCTTGACTTTTGATAGTTTCTTAGTAGACTTAAAGGCTTTTTGATACTCAATTTGGAGATTTTGCAAGCGGGTTTCGAATTTTCTGCAAATTGAAGCATTGTAAAGGCTTAATTACTCTTACCTAGTTGATGGCTAATCAATTTGGTAACTTTTTTTTATCTTTTAATGATGTTCGGCAAAAATCCCAATTATTTGGGTATGATCATATGATTATGGGTTGAATTAGTTTATGGGTATTGTTAATTACTAGTTTAAATGCTATATTGAAGTGGGATTAATCATTAATTGTCATTTAATTTATTAATTGTAGTTGCAAATGCAGTTCTATCATTGTGTTTGTAGCTTGCTCGAGAGAGAGGTTTTAGAACTAAGATTATTTATTAATGATTTAAAGGTATTGGGTTGATTTGGGTTCAGCTCTAGAGAGTGAATCCTAATCCCAATCTTATTCATCTTTCTTGAGAGAGATGATGTATTAAAGTTATGGGTTGTTCTTAATTGCTATGCTTGTTGATATTCGAGAGAAATCACTTGAAGCGGAATAGTTGTTTGAGAGAAAGCTATTTCAGTTATAATCTTGCCTACCCACTAATATTTAGGTATTTATTAGTAGTTTCAATTACCCGTATATTGAAATTTGCCTATAATCGATCACATCCCGAGAGTCCCTCTCCTTATTGTTATTTCAAATTGTTTGTGACAGTGTTGTAGTTGATAATTGCAAACCTAAACCCCCCATTCGACATTCATGTCAACCTTTTTGATTTGTTTTATGTATTTATTTGATAATTTCTATTCCTATATCTATTTAGATCACATTCGTACTTCTTAAAAGAATTTGAACGTGTATCGCTCCCTGTGCGATTAGACCTAACTCATTTGTTGGGTTATATATTGCTTAACAATCAGTTACACCTACAATTGGATGAGGTGTGCTTGAAAGGTTATTCATTAGGGGCTTCATGGATGAAAGGAATCCATGAATGAATAAGTCATCATACTTCGATTACAAAGCCTACTAAGCTTGAAAAAAATGGACACTTGACTTGACCTAGCTTGACCCTCTTCTTCTTCACTTTCTAGAGAGAGAATTGGGTTTCTTTTTAGGGGTTTAGAAATAATGTCTTGGATCACTTAATTTGGGTTCTAAAGTCTTTATTAGATGCTCTAGATTAGGGTAAAAAAACACCACTTAATCCTAATTAAAACCGGAAAACCACAAAGTACGCCTAAACTTAACCACAAAAAACTATCTCACTGCCCCATCCACGAGACCCCGATCACGGGGTGTAGGTTGGCCTATGGCCCGTGCTCGTTGGGCGTGGTTTGAGGTCTGAAACTTTGAAAATTGGGCTTGAATCATGAAGCCTATCCACGAGGTGTGGACCTACGCACGGGGCGTGGGTCCTGCCGTTGGTGGTGCCTTGGGCAGTTTTCTTGGTGTCTTTTCATGGGCCCTTGGTGGGTCCTTGAGGGGTGACACCTTGATGTTCTAACATGCTAAACCCTCTATTTAGGTTCGGGTAGTTACAATATCTCCCCCTTGGGATCATTCATCCTCGAATGACATTCTAGGTAATTCTTAAGGTCACGACTCTAGACTAGCAACCCATTATGCATGCATATTTTCTAAATGCACATGACCAAAGAGGAATCCTCAACTCTATGCTAAACATGCCCAATGCATCACATGGAAGGTAGGAACTGCATCTAACTACCCAAAATGCATGAAATTCTAACATTACTCATGCTCAAGGACGGACTATCATCTCCAAAAGCTAAAAGCATGCTCAACACAATCTCATGGAGCCTATATGCAATCTATATTCATAACTTTCATCCAAGGAGGAATCTCTCAACTCCAAGCTATGGCATGTTTCATAACTCATCTCATGAAGTCTATAGGCAACTCATACTCAATGCACTACAACATGAGGAAAATTAATCATGCAAAATCATTTTGTTTCAGTACACAAGTTTTTCATGAACATGCACAACTTAAGGGAATCATGGCAGCATCTAAAATACACATGACTTCACACATGGAACAAACCATGAGGAACTCATCATATCAAGCTAAAGGAGGAGGAGAAGGAAAATATGAGGTTAATGGGACTTTATAATGGCCTCGGACACCCAAGTAGCACCCTCAACATAAAAAGCCTCACTAAAAGATCACTCCTTAACACTTTCATGGAAACGACTTCCTTGTTCTTTTATTTCTTAACTTGACGGGCTAAGATCTCATATGGGTTTGCAAAACGGGGACTCAACTCTCCCAAAATCATTACACCTCTCAAGGTGATAATTTCTAGCAACCCTAAGAAGTAATATTAAGAACACTCATCGATATTGGTATTTAAGCAAACCATCGCCCACTTGGGAGAAAGCCTAGGCAGACTTTCTAAGCATCATCTCTTTCAATTCTAAGGTCGGAACAAGTTACCACTAAGCTTTCACTTCCATTACACATGAGGATTCTAAGATAAGGTGAATTACACTACTACCTTGTAGAGGAGTCTACTCACCCAATATATCTAGGCATTACTTAAACACCCTATTCATCAAATCTATCAACATACCCCAAAACTCATCATGACTAAGTCGGGTTCTTCAATCAATACTTATAAAGTAATGTAGCCCATTCATGGTAAGGATAACAACAAAGTTTAGCATATCAAGTCTATCAAGTCATAAAAGACAAGCATCACCGAAATCTAAATAAAGCATAAAACACATACTGGTAGTCTCATTCAGAGGACACTCTTGTTCACCTCTAGCTTGGAAAGCATAGAACCTATTTTCCCTTGAAGCATTCCCACCTTAACTACTAGAGACAACTTTCTTACCCTTATCCTTCATCTTTGGACTATTTCTCATCTTGTGGCAACTCTCACCACAACCAAAGTAACCCTCACTACCGTCCAAACACCTACACTCATGTCTTTTTCCATATCTAACACAAGTAGGCCATAGGGACTCACTATTAATTTCTTGCGGATTAGGGTTAGACACTCTATCCTTATTATACTTAGAAGCATTAGAGGAGTCTCATTCGAAAAACCTTTGTCGATTCCTAGAACGACCATGTCCATCGGGCCTTTCATGAGAGAAATCACCATCATCATTTCTAGACCTCTTTTTCTCCCTAGATCTCCCCTTTATTTTTGCCTCTTCAATCTGTTGGGCATGATTCATAAGGCGAACAATGTCCATGTCACCAATGAGCATAGCGGTACGACATTCTTTCACTACTAGATTGGACACTCTTGGCACAAAGTTACTTATCCTCGACCTAGCGTCGGCCACTAGGGATGAAGCATACTTGGACAATTGGGTGAACCTTAATGCATATTCCTTAACACTCATATGACCTTGCCTAAGGTTAATGAATTCAAGCATCAAAGCCTCTCTCATCTCTAGAGGGAAGATCCTATCTAAAAAAGCATTTTTGAACTTCTCCCACTCTATGGGACCCATTCCTACCGGTCTAGCCTCTTTTCATTGATTAAACCAAACATGTGCAACCCCATTGAGTTGGTATGCGGCCAATTCCTCTTTCTCAACCGAAGTAACTCCCATAATGTCTACCACCTTATAAATCTTATCTATTAACTATTGAGGATATTCCTCAATTTTGGAGCCATGAAATTCCGAAGGGTTCATTCTCATAAAATCCCTCACTTTTGACGTCGCCGTACCCACATTTGGTTTCACGGGGGCTACCACATCTCTATAGGCTAGTACCATCACGATTTGAGCCATCACTTAAAAAGTCATCCTAAGCTCCGCATTAGTTATATTCTCATTCAATAGGTAAATCGGAGATTGAGAAGGAGCTTGGGGAGGAACCTGAGGAGGAACCTCTTCATCAACATTGTCTCCCTCCATCATTCTAGTAGCCCTTCTAGTAGTCATATCCTGAAATCAAATGAGCACGAATTAAGGGAAATACCTAAAGAGTTAAACACTATGGCACAACTTAGAGAAGTGAAGAAGTGAAGTTTCCTAAACATCCAATAGCCTCTTATTCATAAATGTGTCACGCTTCACACTTATGAACAAGTCTCTACTAGATGCGGTTTGAGACATCCTAGAACCATTCTAAACATTATGCTCTTATTACTATGTTTGTTACAACCTAGGGGTACACCCTAGATGTAAAATGGTGTACAAGACCCTGAGAGGCCTCATACAAGTCACTTAGCTTTCATAACATAGGATAATATAAAAGTGTGAAATTTTAAAACATTTGTCCAATACAATCAAAGTCTCATAAAACAAAGCAGAATTCTTTAACATTATCTCAAACCATCTAAAACATGAATAGTCTTTGGAAACAACCCATACAAAAGTCTAAACATAAAGGAAAGACATAAAAGAAAAGGGTGATCATGTCCTCGATGCTATGAGGACTCACCAAATCTTCACTTACTTGCTTCTACTACGATCCTAGCCACGAGAATGGAAGTCAAGATCACCAGACCCTATATTTTATAAGAATGTAAGCAAGAGTATGCGTTAGTACAATAATGTACTACGATGGCTCGCATAAATAATCAACATAAGCATATTAAAGGCATTAGTAAACATAAGAATATACCAAAACCATAACAGTCATCAACATAAGGCATAGTCTATAAGCATAAGAGATAACAACAACGTCATAATCATAATCAATGCATCTAGATCAACTTCATATAAGAGAAACACTTCATAAGAACCCTCAAAGCATGCTTGTGCTATGCATGGATAAGACCCCATAAATCTCACCCATGCTAAGCAAACCATTTTAGGCCCTCTTTCATATTCATCATCTTTTGATTTCATCCTTAGCTTATTTCACATAGACAAGGTAACATTGACCTATAGTCAAACATATCAAGGAAGGCAACTATAGAAACAATCCAAGCTAAGCATACATCATGTAATCAATCTCATATAGAAACATACTTACAATACTTCCTTGAAGTAATCTTGTTACATCTCACACATGCTACTTGATTAGGGACTTGTCCGTCATAGTCGTTCTTACTAGTCATGGTAGAGTATTGATGAGTCCACAAATTGGACATGATATATGAATTGTGTCTACGGGGTTCCAAACGAATTCAGAGGATTCATTTAATGATTTTGTTATTCATTGTGTGTTGTTGATGTCTAATGCATTTGCTTATGCATTGGCGTGTTTGCTTTCTCGAAGATCGATTTAGCGAGGTGGGGCTCACATTCGCAAAGGGTCAGGTGGGCTTACCCTCAGTTTCACTAAGACCTCATGGCTTTCGCGAATAGATTTTAGTTTATCAGCAATAGTTATTTGATGGTAAAATAAAAAGACACAACACATTATAAGTATTAAATTGCTAGTTTTAAAAAGAATATAATGTAACTATATGCTTATTTATTATTTTTGGAGTGACTTTTATGTATATCATTTCAATGGTAGTATTGAATTTGTATGCAAGACAAAAACATTCTCAAAGCCAAGTAAAATAATAAATCACATTGTTTTAAGACTTTATTCACCTATATACAATTTAATTTTTTAAAGGAAAAATTATGTTTATATCTAAAAAAGGATCAGTTTTATAAGCTAATTTTTCTTATGAATTTGTTGAAGCTAATTTTTTTAGTTGAATATAACATAAAGTCTTTAAGAAATTAGTCATATTTAAATCAATCTCTCAATAATTTTTTTCACTTCAATATATAATAATTTAAGTAATTAATAAAAAAATTGCTTCGCTTAGGAAATAATTAAATTATAGAGTTAAGCAAAAGGCTTCAAAGAATACAAATTTCAAATTAAAATATTAAAACAAAATATGACAAACTTATGAATATAAAAATCCCAAATTTTACCATCAAATGTAAGGAAAAGATCTCTAAATAAAAAAACAAATATATATCAAAATTAAAAAAAATCTTGTTGTAATTTGTCATCTGTTAATTGGTTATGTTTTCTTTCATATCAAATCTCTTTTTATTGTACATTATTGCAAAACTTATATCTTGAAGTCTTTGTAAGCTAATACAATTTTTTTCATTTGTCATATATTCCTCAACATTTATCATGATGTTACAAATATGACTTTGTGAGGGCCTATGAGATGAATTACCCTCTAACATAAATAACTATACTTGTCTCTCATGCATTATCCCACTAATATTTACATTAAGGTTGAAAGATGTATTTACATGTCCAATTCAGAAAGTAAACTCAAAATGGATTTGATTATTTGGGCAAGATTGATTTGTATCATTTTGGAACCAATCGGGTTAGCTTGTCAAATTCAGAAAGTAGACTCAAAGTATAGTTATTGAATTTTGAGAATCACTATTCTTCTCGTAAGCTGTTTTGTAAGTTGATTTCTTGTGTGACAAACTAGAAAACACTTTATATATGTTCCTGACTTTCCTTTCTTACATAATCTAGCAACATCTACGGTTACACTGTGTTCTTCACTTAATGCAGACTATTTTTTCTTTTTTCTCTTTTTTTTTCGTCTCAACTGCAATTCTCTTGCAAGCTTCACATTTATCAGGTTCTTTTCTTCTATTTTTTACTAGTTTACCTTTCTTTGGATCATCGATAGGATGTTCAACATAAATTAGGCTTGTAGGTTCCCACATATCAAGTTCATGCATTGGAGCAACAACCAGCTCATACATCTTAATTTTAGTAGCTTTCTTGTAATAATCATTTATATTTTTTTTTAATTCACACATACATGGAAAATGCGGTCACTCCATGTGAGCATGTGATACTTTTAAGGTCTTATCCCATGAAAAATCAAGTTATTCCATTTTATTCAACACTTGTTGTTCGTCATACAAAGTTTGTACTTGAAGTAACAATTATTCAATCCTAGTAAAAATTAATGTAGTTGCTTCTATTTATTTTTTGTTTTACTAATTTCTATGTTTAGGACATAAACTTCCTGTGATAGTAAGAAATTGTAAGATTTGATGTTAAATATTATGTACTGAGACAAGTTACAGTAATATTACATCGGTATAGGAATACAATGTCTCACTTTTGATTAATTCTTTTCATTTATTATATTCAAAATCCCTTAAGCAGTCTAAGTATAAAAAAGAAATTCTTTCTTTTCAAATTGATTTTATCCCATTGAATAAATCACAAAAATTATTTACAAGTATTTCACACTTTGTTGTTTTTCTAAACCCGACTTGCTCAAGAATTTGGGTAATCTATCGTTGAGCCAACTTCTTGCTTCTTTGTCCTCCTCTTCCAACATATATATCTCAATTATTTCATGTCTATACTAACTTATATCAGTTTTCCTAACAAATTTTCAAATTAGTACCTTCAATGATTATCCTTTAGGCACTCTCTTGAAATTATTGTATAGATGTATTACAAAATATATATGCTTAACTTGTCGAATAATCTCAATCCCTTCAATTCCTAAAATAGTGAGAAATAGATAAATATATTTAATTTTTAATACTAAAGAAAATGAAATAATCAAGTGCTATTATATAATAATTAGTATTCTTTTTTTCACTTTATGTGTTCAAGTTATTATTTGGATAGTTAAAAGAGGAATTTATTTATCATAATTTTTTAAAAATATTTTGAATTGTCAATTATAGTAATTTATCATATTTTAAAGTAGTTTTTAAACATATAGATTTTTATGAGAAGGTTGAAGATACTAATTCAAATTTATTCCAAAATTTAATTACTTTGACTCTTGTACAACTATGAATACAGATACATACTAAACTAACAAAAATTAATATGATCATCTCTATATATTTTATGACACAACCAATATTTCTCTTTTTGTTCTATTTGATCCATTCTTCTTCTTATCCTTTATTTTCTTATATAAAAAATCTTTATATAAAATAATATTATGGTTCAATGTTGTTTTTCCGAATAACAGCGGCAGATATAATCAACAAAGAAGAGTTGCATGATCTAAGTTTTGTGAACACAAGAGATGATTAATTGAAGGTATTATGTGGCTACATCAATCCCTATTAATTGAAGATGATTAATTTTTGTTAAATGCACGTTGTTGATTCTATCATGTTCTTACAATGGAATTTTATTTATGTATCTACTCAAGTCGAGGGTCTATATGGAATAGTCTCTCTATCACATAGTTAAGGTTGAGTATGCTCTTATTATTGATATTTATTTGGCTGATGAATTATACTAGAGAAATAGCTACATTGTATCCTTGATTTGGTTGATAAAAGTGTGATCTTTAAATGCATGTGCAAAACAAATTATTACTGAATAGTTTTCCACTTGTTTTTCATAGAATTAGCTAACTAAAAAATGCATGTGAAAAAAAATTATCACTGAATAGTAAGAAGCTTCCTAATATTACCACTTGAAAGTATTACTATTTTCTTTCCTCGCTGATAAAATTAGAAATTTTTTGACAATAGCCTATGACATGTTTCAATAGTAAATTTTAGTGTAAAATAGTGACCTTTAATAGTGTATTTATCAACTAATGACTTTCAACTACATCTCAATTTCACCATTAATCTTCCTTATACAATTGCATGTTATGTATTGTGATGATTTTCATAAATTGACTAGATTATCGCTTTAGAAGTAACATTTCACAAGAGATGTGAACTAATGCACTAATTATTATTTCTCGATAGTGATCGATCGGACTTTCTACCTCCCAAGATAGGGGTAAGATTTTTCTACTCTATTCTCCAAGACCTTACTTGTAAAATTACACTGAGTATATTGTGTTTTTGTTGATATTAGTAATTACTACAGGGCGTAATTATTAATTCCTGCCATATATGTGTAACATTTTGCTTTTAGGACCTTTGTTTCTTTCTCAAATAACCTGCAACATGTACAGTTGAAAAATGGTAGGTTCAATTGAACTAGTAAATAAATCTACATCCATCTCTTGGTATAGATTCTTAAAAAAGTATTTTTGGGTAGTCACTTAATCATTAGTATGCTTTTACCTATTGAAACAATTTATTGTTATACTATTTGTTTTTCTCATCACCGAGTCATTGAAAATGTTATTATTGTAGTTGTACTTATGATTTTTTATGAAACAAAAAAAATATCCGCTCTTATTATCGTATTTGATCGATGTCTCCATATTTTAATATGTATAAAAAATTATCTTTTATTATTTGACAAGCTTACTCCAGCTGAATTTGAGAAACATGATGATAAAGAGTTTTCTATAAAATGGAATAATAATATTTGAATCAGTAATGACCCGTACGGTCATTTTGAGAACTAAGTCCCTCTCTTTCATAAAAGACTTTTTCATAAATTTTAAATGGAAATTTTGAACTACTCTTTTATGTACATGTATTTAATTAGTGGATAATTTTAAATAATTAATTTAATTGGTGGTTAATGGGTCAAGTCCATATATAGTATAATTTAAGATAATACCCTATATTATTTTAAATCACTCTTTTATTAAAAAAAAATCTCTCAAGAAGGGTGACATAACCTCGCCAGAATCACATGGGCGACGAACTAACTGAAACAGGTAAGCATTAATACACATCAATGTATTGTTGTATATATGCTAAATATCATATTATTATTGTTGTTGTTATTTTATTATTATTATAGTTAATTGTCAGAGAAAGAGGAAGTGGGTTTGAATTAAGAAAGAATTGAAAATTGGATTACTTATTTTATTGAATTGAGAAAAAGGTTGTTACCGGCCAATCATTTTATAATTATTTGGGTTATGATTAGATAATGATAATTTATTAATAAATAGAAATAAATGGTGTATCAATGTTAGGTTTTAAATAGTAATGTTCTCGTTATTTTTGTTCATAATTTACTTAGTTGTTTCTTTGATTTCCTTATTATTACCATATTATGATTCAATTTTTGATATGTTTGTATTATGTAATTAAATATTAGGTGCATTGTATTATGTGAATTGTCACGACCTAACCCACCAAATCGTGTGGGCATCCACTCTAACACCTAAGTAGGAGAATCCTCATATCCCAATAGTAAAAACATGCGGAAATTTTAAGAAAACAGAAATAAATAAGATAATACTATGGTTTTATAAATAATATCCTTGGACAAACTATTAGTTAAACCTGTAAAGTAATTTAAACAACTTCCATGGATCTAGTCTAAATAGGTATAAGAGCTACTAAGAGTTCAATTGGATAGTTAAATAAAGGACACAACTCTAACCATGCGGAAGGAAGGATAGAAGCTGTTGGAGATTGTCTTCGTCTTCACCTAATGAAACGTCACCAATCCCACATCCAGACTATGTCAAAGACATAGCAAAAGTAGTATCAGTACAAAACACGCGTACTGGTAGGCATCATTGGTCAACCTGATGCCTACCACATAATATAAGAAGTCAACTAATAAGATCATGAAATAAACACTCGCTTCTCCACCTTTACTCCTTTCTTGACATACCTCCAATATACACTAGTATTCTGGCTATGAACATCCTTCTCCATCAACCTACCTAATAGGTACTTGATCTTAGCCTAACCATACTAACACGTAGAGAAATTCCCCCAAACACAATCACCAACATTTCAGCTAACCGATCACGTCACACGCCTACTTCCTCGTCACATTACCCAACCATAGTAACATAACATTACATCAGACTTCCATAACATTCAACCCAATCTCTTTCACCCAAGGTAAAATCCACCTAAGAATAATTCATCACATACATTACCTCTACTTGTCGCCATTACAACACACGAACAACCATTACTATCTATTACTCACCCCTTAAACACTCAACCCTTCCACCATACCCAATAAGTACAACATGTATAAGTCAATGAACAATATAAGCACATGTATAACGAACATATACAATATCATCAACATCACAATCACAAACACACGTATATCCTCAAGATCATACATTTAAATCATGATTTCGTGTCAATGATAATTCACCCATCTTATTAACAACAAGTGTGATCAACAATGCAACATTATCAATGTACGTTAATTTGTCATGCTTAGCCTGAGTTCATCATCAAAGGCTTCTTTCTATGGTTTAATCACAATTCATGTAATTCTTTAATCAATCACCCTAATTTATAGTCTAGCATATGTTCATAAATATAGTTTCATTCATGATTTCATAGTATTATTCTTGAAACAATTCTATCAAAGATAGCAATTCTAGAAGCCCTAACAATCATCGATTTCCGTTCTCAAGGCATAAACCTAATTACTTGATTTCTAGGAATTACCCATGGAATTCGCTATGTGCATGAAGTTCTACACATAAACCATACCATTGATTTACATATATCATGTGATGAGGACATATTTAAACTACTCAATCCATAAAACCTAGCCTACCTGTGCGCCAAGTAGTTGCACAGAGTTTTGACTTCAATTCAGGTTTTTTGGGCTTTGCGATGGTGGATTTGTCCAGAATCCACAAGATTTCACCATCCTCACGCTAAAAATCTCCTTCTCCTTCCTTCCCAAGCTTAGAGCATCTTTTCAGAGGTTTTTAGGGTGTTTTATGACTTAATTAGGTATTTTAGGAAGATGGAGGAAATAGGATTTCTCGTAATTTACATTTTTCCTTGCCTATCCCACCTTGGCGCCCACTTACCCCGCCTTGACGATGCCGCCCTAGCGGCGTTTGGCCCGCTATGGTGGGACGTGGCCCAGAATTCCCTGAATTTTTGTTTCTCCTAATTAACGACGGTTTGGGTCGTTAGAGTAGATACCAATTAACCCCTCATTCATCCCCGAACGACTAGTGCTCGGGTAATCACATGCCCTAATTTCTGGAGTACTTCTAAACTAATAGGTAAGGTCATCACGAAACCACCATAACAACTGGTGACTTTTCAAATAACTGATACTAGCAAGGTACTACACTCGAGGATTGGAAGAAGACTGAGACAACACACGAGGAAACAAAAGTGGTTAACTACATCGTCTAGCTCGCCATGGCGGTATCCCTCCCGCTGAGGCAGGGCCGTTGTGGCGGTAGATCTATTGCTGGAGCGAGAGATTGGGAACTAGTACATAGGGGTAAAGAATGAAACTTCCCCCATTTCCTCTTATTTTCTAAAAATTCTTCCCCTAAATTCCTCTCAACTCATTTGCTTGGAACGTCAAATTAAGGTAAAATCTCATTTTCCCTTCACTCCTTACTTCATTACTTGATGAACGATAATTTCATGACGATTAACGGATCAAAAATAGATGGTGTTTGGGGTGGTTTTCTGACTTCATGTATCAGGACACTACTTCAGTTCAAGTGCCAACGATCGCGTGTAGTGATATAACCCAACCAAGGATTGGGATCATACATAGAGGGAGTGGTTTTGAGAATTAATAGAAAATTAAAATCAAGTTCTAATTAGTCATAACTATAAACATTACCGAAAAAGAACATACTAAATCTAAGGGGTGACACAAGCGTCAATTATCAATGGGGGTTTGTATTAGCTAATCAACAAAAACAACAAAAATATAAGGAAACGAGATATGGAGACGAGATTCTTGGGATGTGATAGGAATATGAGATAAAAGACACTATCGGGTAGATGCTATTGATAGTGTATCACTGAATATTTGTAAGTAGGCTAGACTTTAGTGGGGGTAAATTCTCTCTCGAGCAACTTACCCCGAATCAACTCAATTTCTCTCGAACACCGAGTTGCCGCATTTAAGCACAACCTCCACCTTAGCCCATTCATTCTCTTGAGCTGAAAGTGTGGGAGAGGGCCTAGGGTTCACTCTCTCGAGCTGAACCCACGATGACCTAATAACCACAGACTATCGATTTAGTAGTCTTAGTTTTAAAACCTTTCTTGTGAGCAAGCCAAAAATACTAAGATGAAATCGTATTTGAAACTACAATCTCATTAAGTTCAAACACAACTACTAAATAAAATCACATTTAAACAGCGAATATACCAACAATAAGATACACCCAATAGTAAATTTAACCCATATTCACAAAATCACACCCCAAGAATTGGGGTTTTATGTAGCCATAGAGAAAAGGAAGAAAATGATACCAAATCGAAGTAACATCAACTGGGTATGATTTATTTTCATATTAAACGAGTCTAGGATGAAGAACCTTCAACACCCACTTCCAATTTCTTGGAATTGGAAGTCATCAAATCTTCAAAAGCTAAGAACAAGGTCTCTCTACTTGAAACTTAGAAAAATAAATATGTTGTATCTGAAATTGCATACGATGATAAAAATTTAAACTAGTATTTATAGTTATCTAAAAATGTGCTGCGAAGGACCATTCAGCGCAGTTAGTCATGATCGCCGACGATTCGCCCTTTGGTTTGGTTCAACACCTTTCTGCTTTTGCCTTCAACATTCTCCCATTTTGAGGCATTTGGCGATAGAGTGCTACTATGCGAAACTGCTCAGCGACGCGTCAACTGCTTCTTTTCATCACAGACTTGATTTTCTCCTTCAGGGCTCAGAACACTGAAATATTTGGTGGGATTTAAGACCTTTCGTCGACTCGCCTAGTAGTTTAGGCAATCCTCACAAAGTCTTTTCTCCGTTATTTCAGCCGCTTTGTTCCTTTTTTGCTAGATAGCGTCCAAGCTTTGTCTCTCAATCCAAATACCTGAAACTTAAAAGTTTACATCAGTTATTGAGACAAAATATGCATTTGAGGACACTAATTCAATCAAAATATAGCCCTAAATGAGTCCAAATTGTGGATTCATCAACACTCCCAACTTAAAATTTTGCTTGTCCTCCAATAAAACTCAAGTTCAACAGTTCAGAAGAGATGTCTCAAATAGTGCTACACAAGAATCAATCATGAATGTACACAACAAGGCTTAAATTACTCATGCAAGGATCAGTTGTATACTCAAAGATTCAAGTTGTGACACACCATTATCAAAGATTCTCAAGCTCACTATACTTGCTTCAAATGCAAGTTCAAGCTCGACAAAGGAAATAAAATGCCCCCACACAAAAGAATGATTCCATGTTCACACACAATAATTGAACAATTTAAAGTTCCGAAATCAAATGCAACGCTCACACTCACAAAGAAGAACACAATGCATGCTTTCACCCATAGGTTTGCCCGTATTTTCCAATCAACAATGGTTTCATCTCACTTAAGATCGAAAAGGTCTTTTCAAGGCTTGTAATGTGGCTGAGTGCAAAGGTATGATGATTTAGGTTCAGTGACTTCCATCCTCATGAAATGTGGTGCTCACAACACTTCCTTTCCTCTTCTCTCATCATTTTCGGCTAAGATTTTAGTGACTCAATCTTGGTCAAACACAACTACTAAACAAAATCACATTTAAACAGTGAATATACCAACAATAAGCAACACCCAACAGTAAATTTAGCCCATATTCACAAAATCACACCCCCAAGAATTGGGGTTTTAGCTAGACATAGATAAAAGAAAGAAAATGATATCAATTCGAAAAAACATCAACTGGGTATGATTTATTTTCACTTCAAATGAGTCTAGGATGAAGAATCTACAACACCTACTTACAATTTCTTTAAATTAGAAGTCTTCAAATCTTGGAAAGATAAGAACAATGTCTCTCGACTTGAAACTTAGAAAAATAAAATGTTCTATCTGAAATTGCATACTAAGATAAAAATTTAAAATAGTATTTATAGTTATCTAAAAATGTGTTGTGAAGGACTATTCAGTTCAGTTAGTTGGGATCACCGATCGGTGATCTACCCTTTGGTCTGGTTCATCACCTCTTTTCTTTTTCCTTCAGCATTCTTACGTTTTGAGGCATTGGGCAATAGAGTGTTGATTTGCGGAACTGCTTGGCGACGCACCGACTACACCTTTTCATTACAGACTTGACCTTCTCCTTCAAGGGCCCAGCACACTGGAACATTCGGCGGGATTTTGGACCTTTCGGCGACTCGCCTAGTAGTTTAGGCGATCCCAAGGAAGTCTTTCCTCCGTTCTTTCAGCCGCTTTGTTCTAGTTTTGCTAGATAGCATCCAAGCTTTGTTTCTTAATCCAAATGCCTGAAACTTAAGGATTTACATCAGTTATTGAGAAAAAATATGCATTTGAGGGCACTAATTATATCAAAATATAGACCTAAATGAGTTAAAATTGTGAACTCATCATTTTCGAAATTGAACTAGGTTGCTAGATTTGTTAGAAAAATTTAGCATGGTTACTTCCCTTACTTCCCCAATGTTCCCATAACATCCTGGGCGTAAGGATTTTGTAAAAGTACGGGTAAAATGATACCAAAATGGGTGGGCGATGTTGAAGCATCCCTTGGTCGAAAACTCCAATTCAGGCCATTTTTAGGAGTTAATTTTCTAAAACAATTGCTTATTTATGTTGTAGGATAGTTAAATAACTCTGATCTACTGATATTCTGTCAAAAATAGGGGTTTTGGGACAAAAAGGTGCCATTGAAGCGCTTGGTGTTCGTCCCAGATGAAGGTTGCTCTGGCGGCATTCATCTCGCTATGGCAGCCTTCATAATCCCGACAGGGCAGGATTTTGGCTAATATGGCGGGATGCACCAGACAAGTGGCCTGCACCCATAACATAAAATTTACTTTCATAATTTTCCAGCTTTACACTGACTATCCTGTTGCATTTCTAATTGATATCCAACTTATTTCTGGCTCTCTAATGGCAAGACAAAATGACGAACACTTATATTTCATTTCGTTTCCTGATGCTGCGAGTCGGGAGAGATATCACGACAACCGCAATACGGGGTTCTGTTGCAAAAGGGGTTTCGTATTGCAAAAGCTAGAGGAGATGACACCTATATTCTATGCTCTTCTGATGGAGTTTGGATGGGCTTCATTGACTGAGGCTCCCCCCGATGCGCTTTATACTTGGGTGAGGGAGTTTTATGCCATTCTTCCTACCGTCCATTGGGATGACTCTTACCGTGTCATCTGTGTCTGGGGAGTTGACATCCCCCTGAATGCCACCGCTATTAACGAAGTATTAGACTTGCCCGATTTCCCAAATGTAGAGTTCGAGGCCAATCTACAGGAAATGGATCTAGAGTGTCTAAAAGACATTCTTGTTGAGCCCACATACAGTGATGTGGTATACTGGGCCACTGCGGAGGGTATTACTAGCACAGATTGGTCACCCAATGCTAAGAGGTGGCTACACTTAATGACTAGGAGGATCTGCCCGACGGGCGACCGTACAGACATGACCTTTCCTCAGGCTTTGATGGCGGCGTGTGCTATACAGGGCATACCGTTAAATGTGGGGGCGCAAATCATCTCAGAATGGAAGATGTTTTACTGGGGCAACAAGAAGGCTTTCTTCCTACTGGGGCTCATTACTGCGTTGTGCAAGCGGGCAAGAGTGCCACTTATCGACACCGATGAGTTACTTTCTATGGATTCTCCCTTTCATCCTCTTTTGGTTAAATAAGGCTCTACTTCTAGGAGACAGAGGAGGAGGATAAGTAGGGTCGAAGAGGGTCTGGAGGATGTCCGGAAGAGAATAGGGAGTGCTTACTCCGACTTCAATCCGGTTCCTCCCAGTACCTCCCTAGAGATCGATATGCTCCTTCACCAGCTGTGCCAAGAGAGGAGGAAGGGTGTGGAGAGGGATCACCTGAAGGCCCAGATGTGGAAGACTATTAAGGCCATCCTTCCTTGCATTGCCCCTGACAAAGATTTTCCCCAGCTTGATCTGAAGGACTACACGCAGTTCCCTATTCTGAATAAGGCCTGGGATGGTGTGATACCTAGAGGACCTCGACTCTGACGTGGACACTACCCAATCTGAGAGCTCCTAATCTGATTTATTATTTCACCCTTTTTGTCTGTAAATTTTAGACACTTCGTTTCTATCTTTCGACTCTCTTAAGTTTTTGGTAGCACATGGATGCTTGTTTTTGCTGTCTGATGCAACCTTTTAATTAATCTTAAGGCTTTCATAAACTATTACTTATGTTGCTGAACACTGTTAGGATTGTAGGGGGTTGTTCTGACCCCAATTTGGTTGACATTTCAAATTTGGGAAAAACAGGGGAGGTTGGGTTGAGGTTCTGCCTTGCCCTATCTCGTTTTGGTGAGAATAATCCCGCTTTGGTGGTGTCACTATGTCAGGAATTATTCCGCTCCAGCGGCTCAGGTAGGACCAAAACTCAAGGTAATAATTTTTGGGTTCTTCTCATTTTTCTACGATTTTCCCAAGGTTTCTAGCTTAACCAATAAATCTAAGATAAATCTCCATGCCAGGAAAGTCATTAACTAATCCGAATCAATCTTAATGACATGACATCCCATTATTTCTCATTAATTCAACATTAAACCCACACATCCCCAAGATACACCCAAATATTTACGACTCGCATAATTTAAATCAAATTAACCAACACATTCCACAATGCAAGGTTCTAACTCACTTTTATGGTATTCACAATCGCATCATCACATTCAACAAGTGCAACCTTACACTAACAGTTAATTCCATCAACAAGAAGCACACAATCACAGTTTCTAAGACGTAATCTATAGAAAATTCCAATTTATTAGTTAGTTCGTTCCATAGATATGGACGTCAACTAACCAATCCTTAAGAGGCTGGTCCACATTCTGCTCTTGTATTAGGAGACCAGTAACCTAGGCTCTAATACAATTTGTCACGACCCAATCCAATGGATCATGTGGGGACCCACTCTAACACCTAAGTAGGAGAACCCTCATATCCCAATAGTAAAAACAAGCAAAATTTTTAAGAAAACATAAATAAATAAGATAATACTATGGTCTTATAAATAATATCCTTGGAAAAACTATTAGTTGAACATGTAAAGTAATTTAGGCAACTCCCATGGATCTAGTCTAAACAGGTACAAGAGCTGCTAAGAGTTCAACTGGACAATTAAATATAAGACACAACTCCCACCATGAGGAAGGAAGGATATGAGCTGTTGGAGATTGTCTTCGTCTTTACCTAATGAAACGTCACCAATCCTGCATCCAGACTATCTCAAAGACATAGCAAGAGTAATATCAATACAAAACATATATACTGGTAGGCATCATCGGTCAACCTGACGTCCACCACATAATATAAGAAGTCAACTAATAATATCATGAAATAAACACTCGCTTCTCCACCTTTACACCTTTCTTGACATAGCTTTGATATACACTAGTATTATGAATATTAACATCCTTCTCCATCAACCTACCTAATAGGTACTTGATCTTAGGCTAACCATACTAACACGTAGAGAAATTCCCCCAAACACAACCACCAACATTTCAACTAACCGATCACGTCATACCCCTACTTCCTCGTCACATTACCCAACTATAGTAACATAATACATTACATCACGCTACCTTAACACTCAACCCAATCTCTTCCCCCAAGGTAAATTCCACCTAAGCATAATTCATCACACACACTATCTCTACTTCTCACTATTACAACACGCGAACAACCATTACTATCTATTACTCGTCCCTTAAACACTCAACCCTTCCATCATACCAAACAAGTCCAACATGTATAAGTCAATGAACAATATAATCACATGTATTACAAGAATATACAATATCATCAACATTTACAAAGGACTAACACCTTTCTCAGGTCACACAATTAAGACACATCATCGGTCCTCTCATGGAACCCAAACCCAAACAATTAGTTATGACGGAATGTGGCAACTAATCCAAGTTAGTTATGCAAAATGTGGCAATCGATCCAATAGTTATGCTGGAATGTTGCAACCGATCGAAGTTAGTTATGCCAAAACATGGCAACCGATCCATTCAACACATCACAATCACAAACACACGTATATCCTCAAGATCATACATTTAAATCATGATTTCATGTCAATGATATTTCACCCATCTTATTCACAACAAGTGTATTCAATAATATAACATTATCAATATATGTTAATTTGTCATGCTTAGCCCTAATTCATCATCTAAGTCTTTATTCTAGGGTTTAGTCATAATTCATGTAATTCCTTAATCAATCACCCCAATTTATAGTCTAGAATATGTTCATAATCTAGTTTCATTCATGATTTCATAGTCTTATTCTTGAAACAATTCTATGCAAGATAGCAATTCTAGAAGCACTAACCGTCATCGATTTCCCTTCTCAAGGCATAAACCAAATTACTTGATTTCTCGAAATTGCCTATGGAATTCACTTAGTGCGTGAAGGTCTACACATAAACCCTACCATTGATTTACATAAATCACATGATGAGCACATATTTAAACTACTCAATTCATAAAACCTATCTTACCTATGTGCCAAGCAGTTGCATGGAGTTTTGACTATGATTTGGGTTTTTTGGGCTTTGCAACGGTAGATTTTTCTAAGAATCTGCAAGATTTCCTGATCCTCACACTAGAAATCTCCTACTCCTTCCTTACGAAGCTTAGATCATCTTTTTTGAGGGTTTTAGTGTGTTTTACGACTTATTTAGGTATTTTAGGAAGATGGAGGAAATAAGATTTCTCATAATTTACATTTTCCCTTGCCTATCCTACCTTGGCACCCACTTATCCCGCCTTGGCGCCGCTGCCCTAGAGGCATTTGGCCCACTGTAGCGGGACAGTGGCCCAGAATTCCCTGAATTTTTATTTCTCCTAGTTAACGACGGTTCGCGTCGTTACAATAAAGACTAATTTACCCTTCGTTCTTCCCCCAACGACTAGTGCTTGGGTCATCACATCCCCTAATTTTTGGAGTACTTCCAAACTAATGGGTAAGGTCATCACAAAACCACCACCACAACTAGTGACTTTTCAAATAGCTGATACTAGCAAAGTACTATACTCGAGGATCATAAGAAGACTGAGACAACACACGAGGAAATGAAAGTGGCTAACTATATAGTCTGGCCCACCAGGGTGGTGGCCCTTCCGCTAAGGCGGGGCCACTGTGGCGATAGATCTCCCGCTGGAGCGAGAGATCAAGAACCAGTACATAGGGGTAAAGAATGAAACTTCCCCTATTTCCCCATATTCTCTCGAAATTCATCCCCAAAACCCTCTCAACTTGTTTGCTCGGAACGTCAAATTAAGGTAAAACCTAATTTCCTTTCACTCCTTACTTTATTACTCGATTAACGATAATATCATGATCATTAACTGATCAAAAATAGACAATGCTTGGGGTAGTTTTTGAAATTGAACTAGGTTGCTAGATTTGTTAGAAAAACAAAGCATGGTTACATCCCTTATGTCCCCAATGTTTCCATAACGTCCTAGGCGTAAGGATTGCATAAAAATACTGGTAAAAAGATACCAAAATTGGTTGGGGAAGTTGAAGGGTCCCTTGGTGTAAAACTCCAATTCAGGCCTTTTTTAGGAGTTAATTTGCCAAAATAATTGCTTATTTATGTTCTAGGATAGTTAAATAACTTTGATCTGTTGAAATTTTGTAGAAAACAGGGGTTTTAAGACAAAAAGGCGCCATTGACGCACTTGGTGTTCATCCCAGATGAAGGCTGCTTTAGAAGCCTTAGTTCAGCTATGGCGGCCTTAGACCCGCTATGGCGACCTTCATAATCCTGCAGGGCGGGATTTTAGCCGTTGTGGTGGGATGTGTCAGACCAGTTGCCTACACCCATAACAAAAGATTTTCTTTCTTAATTTTCCAGCTTTGCAGCGACTATCCTTTCATGTTTCTAATTGATATCCTACTTATTGCAGGCTCTCTAATTGGAGGAAAAAGTGAGGAACACTTACCTTTCATTCGATTTCCTGATATCATGAATCGAGAGAGGCATTACGACAACAGCAATACAGGGTTCTGCTGTGAAAGAGGTTCCATGTTGCACAAGCTAGAGGAGAAGGCGCCTGCATTTTATGCTCGCTTGATGGAGTTCAGATGGGCTCTATTGACTAAGGCTCCCCCCAATGCACGTTCTACTTTTGTGAGGGAGTTTTATTCCATTCTTCCTACCATCCGTTGGGATGACTCTTACCCTGTCATCCGTGATTGGGGAGTTGACTTCCCCTTGAAAGCCACCACTATTATCGACGTATTAAAGTTTCCCAATTTCCTAAATACGGAGTTCGAGGCCAAGCTACGGGAGATAGATTTGGAGTGGCAAAGATACACATTAGTTGAGCTTGCGCATAGTGATCAAGTATATTGGGCTACTGCAGAGGGTATTACTAGCATGGATTGGTCACCCGATGCTAAGAGGTGGCTACACTTGGTGACTAGGAGGATCTGCTCGTCGGGCAACCGCACAGACGTGACCTTTCCTTGGCCTCTAGTGACGACATGTCCTATACAGGGCATATCATTAAATGTGGGGGAACAAATCATCTAAAAATGGAAAATGCTTTACTAGGGAAACAATAAGACTTTCTTCCTACAGAGGCTCATTACTGCACCGTGTATGTGGGTGGGAGTGCCACTTTTCGACGATGAAAAGGTACTTTCTTTGGATCCTCCCTTTCATCCTCTTTTGCTTAGATAGGGCTCTACTTCTAGGAGCAAGAGGAGGAGAATGGGCATGGTAAGCATTGGTAAAACGGCCGTGAATTTAGATGATGATGACCCACTCTAAAGTGCACGAGTCAAAGAGGATCTGGAGGCTGTTCGGAAGAGAATAGGTAGTGCATACGCCGACTTCACTCCAGTTCCTCCCAGTACCTCCCTAGAGGTCAATATGCTTCATCGCCAGCTGTGCCAGGAGAGGAGGAAAGGTGTGGAGAGGGATCGCTTGATAGCCCGGATATGGAAGACTATTAAGGCCATCATTACTTGCGTTGCCCTTGGCAAGGAGATTCCCCAGCTTGATCCAAAGGACCATATATAGGTCCTTATGATGAATGAGGCCTAGGATGGTGTGATACCCCTAGAGGACTTTGACTCTGACGTGGACACTACCCAGTATGAGTGCTCCTGATCTGATTTATTATTTCACCCTTTTTGTTTGTAAATTTTAGACACTTTGTTTCTATCTTTCGACTCCCTTAAGTTTTTGGTAGCAAAGGCTGCTTGTTTTTGCTGTTTGATGTGACCTTTTTCTTAATTAGAAGGCTTTGATAAACTATTAATTCTGTTGTTGAACACTGTTATGATTGTAGGGGGTTGTTCGGACCCCAAATTTGGTTGACATTTCGAAGTTCATGAAAAAGATGGGAGGCTGGGTTGAGGTTCTACCTCGCCCTGTCCCACTATGGTGGTTTTGCTATGGTGGGAATTATTCTTCCCCAGGGCTCAAGCGAGACCAGAACTTAGACTAATAATTTATGGTTTCTTCTCATTTTTCTAAGATTTTCCCAAGGATCCAGCTTAACCAATAAATCTAAGATAATTCTCCAAGCCAAAAAAGCCATTTACTAATTCGAATAAATCTTAACGACACGACATCCAATTCGTTCTCATTAAATCAAAGTTACACCTATACATCCCCAGGATACACCCCAATATTTACGACTCGAATAATTTCAATCAAATTGACCAACACATTGCACAGTATAAGGTTTTGACACACTTTTATAGTACACATAATCGCATCATCACCTTCAACAAGTGAAACCTTACACTCACAGTTTATTCCATCAACAAGAAGCACACAATCATAGTTTCCAAGATGCAATCCGCAGACAATTCCAATTTATTAGTTAGTTCGTTCCATAGATGACCAGTAATGGTCATCTATGCCCTTTTTCAGATCCTAAGGCTATATACAAATTTGAACCTTCCAGTTCCAATTTACCTTGCTCATCTTCCGTCAGTCGTAACCACGACTTCTGGTTCATTATTGAGATACGAATTGGAATCGAAAGATACCAATTGGAATCGGGAGATACCAATTGGACTCAACTTATACCATAAGCGACACTTTGCACGAAGGGAGAGAATGAGTGGAACAAGTTCCTAGAATGCTTTCTAGCCTCTTATAGATTAGATGTGGACGTCAACACACAAATCTGCAAGAGTCTGGTCCACATTTTGCTCTTGTACTGGGAGACCAATAACCTAGGCATTAATACCAATTTGTCACGACCCAACCTATTGGATCGTGTGGGCACCCACTCTAACACCTAAGTAGGAGAACCCTCATATCCCAATATTAGAAACACGTGGAAATTTGAAGAAAATAGAAAGAATTAAGATATTACTATGGTTTTATAAATAATATCCTTGGACACACTATTAGTTAAACCTGTAAAGTAATTTAAACAACTCCTATGGATCTAGTCTAAACAGGTAAAAGAGCTACTGAGAGTTCAACTAGACAATTAAATAAAGGACACAACTCCCACCATGCAGAAGGAAGGATAGAATCCTGTATCCAAACTATGTCAAAAACATAGCAAGAGTAGTATTAGTACGGAACACACGTTCAAGTAGGCATCATCGGTCAACCCGACGCCAACAACATAGTATAAGAAGTCAACTAATAATATCATGAAAGAAACACTCACTTCTCCATTTTTACCCCTTTCTTGACATACCTCCAATATACACTAGTATTCTGAATATTAACATACTTCTCCATCAACCTACCTAACATGTACTTGATCTTAACACGTAGAGAAATTCCCCCAAACATAACCACCAACATTTCAACTAACCGATCACATCACACCCCTACTTCCTCGTCACAGTACCCAACCATAATAATATAATACATTACATCATGCTCCCTTAACGCTCAACCCAATCTCTTTCCCCCAAGGTGAAATCCACCTGAGCATAATTCATCACACACGCTACCTCTACTTCTCGCCATTACAACACACAAACAACCATTACTATCTATTACTCTCCCCTTAAAAACTCAACACTTCCACCATACCCAACAAGTCCAACATGTGTAAGTCAATGAACAATATAATCACTTGTATAACGTACATATACAATATCATCAACATTTATGAATAATTAACACCTTTCTCAAGTCACACAATTAGGCCACATCATTGGTCCTCTCATGAAACCCAAACCCAAATAGTTAGTTATGCCAGAAAGTGGCAACCGATCCAAGTTAGTTATGGAGGAATGTGGCTACCGATCCCACAGTTATGTCGGAACATGGCAACTGATTGAATAGTTATGTCAGAACATGGCAACCGATCCAAGTTAGTTATGTAGGAACGTGGCAACTGATCCATTCAACATAATCACAATCACAAACACACGTATATCCTCATGATCATACATTTAAATCATGATTTTATGTCAATGATAATCTAGTTTTATTGATGATTTCATAGTCTTATTCTTTAAAAAAATTCTATCCAAGATTGCAATTCTAGAAGCCCTAACAATCATCGATTTCCCTTCTCAAGGCATAAACCTAATTACTTGATTTCTAGGAATTACACATGGAATTCACTTGGTGCGCGAAGGTCTACACATAAACCCTATAATTGATTTACATATATCACGTGATGAGAACAAATTTAAACTACTCAATTCATAAAATCTAACCTACCTGGGTGCCAAGTAGTTGCATGGATTTTTGACTTCAATTCAGGTTTTGTTGGGCTTTGTGACGGTTGATTTGTCCAAGAATCCGCATCAATTGCCTATCCTCAAGCTAGAAATCTCCTTCTCCTTCATTTCCAAGATTAGAGCAACTTTTCTAAGGTTTTTAGGATGTTTTACGCCTTATTTAGGTATTTTATGAAAATGGACGAGATAAGATTTCTCGTAATTTATGTTATGCCTCACCTATCCCGCCTTGGCACCCACTTACCCCACCTTAGTGCTGCCGCCCTAGCAGCATCTGGGTTGCTGTGGCGAGACAGTGGCCCATAATTCCCTAAAATTTTGTTTCTCCTAATTAACGACGGTTCGGGTAGTTACATGAATACCATTAGATTACGGTATTGTAGGGACCAAGACTTAACCCTAGGTTTAAAATTTGGAAAAAAATATGAGAGTTGACATGTTAGTTGGCACCAAAATTAGGAACTTGATAGAAGATTTAGGTGAATTTTGGGTCTAGACTAGACATATCGTAATATGGTTGTTGTCAGTTTCAGAATCTTACTATGATTATTTATGTAAATAGATTGCATTGATTTCGAAGCCCAACGAAAGGGGAAGGCTCAAGTCCTAGAGTCAGTGTTCAATTATTTAAGCAAAGTGGATTTCTAAACCCTTGTTAAGTGTATATAATTCGTGCATTTCCTTTAAATATGTGTTTGGGAGTAATGAGACTTGGTGACTTGTCTATATTGAATATTAATTATTGGTATATGATATTTTGAGAATAGTTTTGAAAGGCTTATTGATTCATTTTTTGATGTTGTATCACGATTGTGTTGTTTTGAATTGTGCATTGTTTTGAAAAAGATCATCTCCTCCATATTTGTGTGAACATGTCATTTTCATTGGTTCTAAGACATGATTGTGATAAGTGTTATGTGAATGGAGGAAGATGTATCATTTCGAGGAACGTGTCGCATGCCGTGATGGATACTTCAACTCGAGAGACATGTCGCACGCAGTGATAGATTCTTTTATCAAGGGACATTTCACACGATGTGATGAATTTTATTATCAAGGGTCGTGTCGCACGCCACGACGGATGTATAGAAAAATATGTCCCCATGGGTCCTAAAATGAGAGACTGTGAGTGTGTATCATTAGGTCACACATGCGTCACTATACTTAACATTGCATTTCATTGCATTGCACATCTTTATCATTAGTAAACTTGACCTTGTGTGTTGTTGACCTTGTGAATGCCTATCTGTGGAACTTATGATTGATGAATATTGAGTTTGTTGTGGAGGATATGTAATTGTTAGAGTGTTTTTTTGTAGTTGTGTGCTAGATAAATAGTGAACTATTAGGTTGGGCTAGTTTTATGCATGTTGTAGTTGTGGAGGTTTAGTTGGTGTGTAAGGAGTACCAGAATTCTTTTCCCATAGTTTGGGTTAAGAAGTTTACTTGTTGAGTACTGTGTGGTTGATTCTCACCCCTTGCTTCTACATTTTTGTGGGTTATGAGCCTGGATATTCATGATACTTTCTATTCACTTCGTTTTCGAAGATTTCTGTGGAGATTTGTGAGGTAGTTGTTTCTCATCTTAGCAGACCTTTTCACTCTTATTTATGATCTTATTCTACTTTAGTGACAACATCATTTGAGACTTGTATTTTCTTTCAAATCCATTTTAATACATTAGAGACTTGTACACGTGACAACCATGTTTTGGGGATTTAGTTAAGTTAACTTATCATCCGCATTAGTAACTGAGTCTAAAAGTTCAATTTTTTTATTTTATTTCCCCATTTTATTGTAATGGTTGCGTTCTAGGCTGACTTGTCTTGGTGAGATAAGACAAGTGTCATCACATCCATTTTTGGGTTGTGACAGAATCATTGCTTATGGTTATAAAGTTTCGGTGGTACATAAATTTTATAATAAGTCTTCAAAATATGTTAATGGATCTCATAAATTTATTCATTGTAATGAATTTAAGGTATGTATCAAGTGCAAAAAAAGAATGCAGATTCAATTGATGCTCTATAGAGAAGGCAGAATGTACCATGATGTATTGACTAATGCACATCAGAAGTGTGTTATGTTTTACATATGCAAGTTATTTCCAAATTTGTTATTTATGTTAAAAGGAGTTCTTTTTTAGCTGATCAATATGATTTTTATAATTTAAATATATTAGTAAGATCATTTACTACAAGTAATTGATCCTAATAATAACTTCCATTATGAAGTCAAATTGATTAATTAAAAGAGATTTCATTTAATATGAACAAATAATTGAAAATAATAGCTTACAAATGAAAAATATAATATTAAGAAAATGAAGCCGTGAAAATAAAACATACTTGTCAAAAAGAAAATCAAAACACTTTCAATGTGCATTGGCCAAAGAATCATGATAGATCTTGCAATCCTCCTTATAGTTGTGATGAAACCTACTTTTTTTGGGAGTTGGTACATATGATCAATTCATTTTGATAGCTAAATTTATGTGACCCATTGACAATTTTTAAAGATTGGTTATAAAATTTCAGTAGTATAGTCTTTACCATTGAAATTTTGTAATCCTAAACAAATATTCAAATATTATTCTTCTATTGTCAAGACTCTCTTCCAAAATGTTTCTCATATTTAGTTAGAGTAAGTTTGTCTAATAATAAAAAATCATTTTTATTAGTATCAAAATGTGGCAATATCTACCAAAGAGGGTAAGAAAGGAAAAACAATATTTCATAGAAGCTACAAGTACAATAATAACATTATAAACGACTTATGATGAGAAAAAAAGTAACACAATATTAAAAAATTTCAATAGGTAAGAGCATACTAATGATCAACTGATTACACAAAATGTGTGTTTCAAGAAGTTATAAGAAGAGGTGAATACAACCTTGTTTACTAATTCAATTAAACCTACCATTTTCCAAATGGACATGCTATAGGTTCTTTGAGAAAGCATTTGAAGTCTTGTGGACAAAATGTTCCACATATATGATAGGAATTAATGCATCTATCATTAGAAATTACTATTATCAACAATAATAACATACTTAGTACAATTCAAAAGTAAAGTCTAAATAAGATATATTGTATGTAGATTTTAATCATTCCTTGAAATCTTTAGAGGAACTTCACATAACTTGAGATCTATTCTAGTGCTTCAATCAAATGGGCATTATTTAAGAGTTGCTTCAACATCGAAATGAACTTATCATTATTTACTTCCTCAATTTTTTAAGTAATCATTGTGGAAAGGGTGGAGGACGTCGAGTCATGGGTGTTGTATTTTGAGTTGTTTCCTTTTCCTCCACAACTAGATCTTTTGTGTTCCCCCTCAGGTTCATCTTTAGTAATTTCGGGTCCCTTTGGGTTTTCCACCACTTTTTTAATAGGGGTACCTAAGGTTTGTTTACCATCTCATGCAGTAAATATCATGCAATGACCATCATTTTTAATATTTTGTGTTGTATTTCATTTGAAATATCTCTTTTTGGCATTTATACAAGCATAAGGACATCTGGACTATCTTCTTCTGCAACTGTTTGATAAATGTAGCATTTGATTCTATTTTTTAATTCAATACCCAATAGGTCATTTCATATCTCTTTGATATTATCATCACAAACTTTAAACTATTTCATCATCTTCGTCATCATGTCTTTACACCTTGCGAACCTCCATCCACCATCTCAATTTCTTAGGGGAACATATGCATCACTCCTTTCATTTCTATTGATGTCTCTCCCTGCCCAATCACATTATCTATCTTTGCCCCAATTTAGGTCATTGTATCTGTTCCAGTTTTAGTTTTTTATCACGAATGTAGTTTCCACCTCGATTATAACTTTTCTATCAATTGTAGTTGTTGTTACAATTGTACTTGTCTTCTCAGTTTATGTTGCTCTCCCAATTGTAGTTCTAAACTTGTCCAAGTAAAAAATGGAAAACAAAAGTTGTTCATCATTGAAATTGTCTAAGAATTTCCTCAGACTCCATAAAATGCATAAAATTAAGAAATCTTTCAAGGTCAACGATGTCAAAATGGCATCAACAAATTTACAAATTGTTAATACTGATCAAGTTTAAAGGGAATCAACGGATTTGCAAATCTTCCACTCCAACGAATTTGAAGTTAATCCTACCTCACTAAATTCTGATGTCATCTCTATTAGAAAAAATGACAACGGTTACAAGAGCAAAGATGATGATATCGACATGTATGGAATAGAAAAGCAAATTAATTAGCAAACAAGCACCTAGCAATTTCACCCATGATAACATACTTTTTCTGTTCAATGTGAATATTCGCTAACATGGGAGAAAATTAAATGAAACCTCAAAGAGCCAACAACTAAACCATGTCCCCAAATAGATTCCATTAAATTCCCCTATATAGCTCTTCTATCCCTTAAAATATTATTTACACCACCTTTTTTCCATTCTACAACCTACTAGTGTTATTGTCTGCTCTGGGCCTAGAACTGCAAGGCTTTAAATCACAACACTAGATTAGTGTTAGGATTTCTTACATATATACTTATTATATCTCTTGTAATTTTTCGATGTACACTTCTTATCCTAAGATGGGGTGGTACATAACCCCACTGTTATAAAATATATGTCTATAATTATACATTGCCTTTCCAAACCAAACAATGGTGAACTCATGTTTTTGGCCTAGACAAACCAAACTTTAAAACGCATCACTAAAGTGTAAGGTATTCTTACTTACATGTGTTTTTGCCAACGTGGACTTCTTATCCCCAGGAGAGGTGAAACAAACAACCTCTCTTATTGAATGAACATTCTTGTTGAGGTTTGTCCCACCATATGTGATTTGCCCCACCACAAGAGATTTGCCAACACCTAGCAAAGATGTTGTCCCACTTTATTGGGATTAATTTTGGCTTCACTCAGTTGAACATTTGCTCTCATCAATACAACTAACACAGAAAGGAACTCTAATACACCATCTATAACCGCCTAACTCACTAGTGTTATTATCCTATCTAGGTATAGACCCACACAACTTTAAAATGCATCATTAAAGTATAAGGTCTGCTTACTTTTATACTTAACATATCTATTGTTTTTTGCTGATACGACACTTCTTATCCTAATTTATGTTGTGACACATACAACCTCCTTCCTGATTTTTGAAAGCAAATTAAACTATTTTTTACTTTTAAAACCATGAGTGAGATGAATTCTTGAATACTTTGTTTTAATAAGTGACGCGGTAAAAATTGAGTTGAACAAGAGATTCAAAATAAAAGAAATATGGACATGATAGTAGGTTATGAAGCCTGGAATCTATATAAAATAGAACAATTTTTCTGCAAAATAAAAGACTACGCATTTTGGGATAAACTTACATAGGAAGAACAATAGGCCACCACCATTAGGAGCCTAATTATTTCTAGTCCAACTTAGTATGAACAACTAATTCAAACATAAATACCCTGCATATTAATTTTTCACTAGCTTAACAACTAATTGAAATTTTATAAAAGACCTTGCATAATGTTTTTTAACCATCAAAAGACACTGCATATAAAGTAAATTACAATTCAAATTGTTATTTTTTCTCCAAGTAAAAAAAACACTTGACCATTTTAACCATCATCAAAGTTTCTGATCATGGAGTTTCCTCCCCTCCTTCTCCTTCTTCTTCTTCTTCTTCTTCTTTATCTTCTTCTTCTTTGTCTTCATATTATTCCTCGTCTAGTTCATCATTATATCCTCTATATAGTTGCAGTAGAGAAAATTCAATTTCCTACTAAACTGATAATTCTCACATGTCATTCCCTAATGCAAACATTTACAATTGACATATAAAGTTTTCAACACTCAAGACATTCCCTAATCGGGTATCCCCTTAGATCATCAAACGGTGTACCCATACAATCCATAACAGGAACTCTAGAAGTTTTGTTAGTCAATTGGTATATCTTACTAGCATAAGAAAATCAGTCGGCATTATTGAATCGACATAAAAAATTCCCTTGTAACTAGAAACAAGGAACTCAATAGAAATCTCATGGAAATCCTCTTTGATTTATTGGAAATGAATAAATATAGCTCTTAACTATCGTAAATGATATGCAATATCTTCTGTCGTACTTTTGGGACATTGGTGCCCCTGTTGTCCAAAAACTAGAGCATATATGTCCTCCACTCTAATGGAAGACTAAATAGTGACACGTGACACAATCTTATTTTTCGATCCGATATTTAGTAAATGTTGGATCGGTGGATAAGATTATGACACATGTATGTCCGTTAGTATAAAGGGTATATATATGCTTTAGTTTTTGGACGTAGGGGGACCAATTACCCAATATTATAATGAAGGTTCTCTGCATACCATTTACAATAGTTTGAGGGTACATTTTTCCTTTTTCCCTTAATTTTTTTACCTGTATAATTTCGTATACATTCTTCATAGTAACGATGATTGCAATTGTTGCCCTGCATCAACGTGTTTGGCAACGAAAAATGCATTTTCCCAAATTTAATAGAAAGTACATGAAGATTCCCCATTTTTAGTAGTACCATTCTCTAGGTTGAGTGAATCTGGAATAACAGAAAACTCCATTTCTATGGGTATTTTATCAATATGATTAGAGCTTAATTCAAAATTCTTACTTGAATGAAACTGATATGAGTAGAAGAGAATTTGTTGCAGCTTGATATCATCACTTCACTCTTGTAACCATTATCATTTTTGCTAATAGAGATGATATAAAAATTCACTGAGGTGGATTAACTTCAAATTCGCTGGAGTTCAATATTGGCAAATCTTGAACACTAGCGAATTTGAAGTGTATCCTACCTCAGTGAAATCAGATGTCATCACTATTTGAAAATATGACAATGGTTGCAAGAGCGAAGATGATGATATCGAGCTGTAACAAATTATCTTCTACTTTTCTCAGTTTCATTCAGGTAAAAATTTGGAATCAATCTATAATCATGTTGTTAAAATATCCATAAAAATGGAGTATTCTATTATTCCAGATTCACTCAACCTAGAGAATAGTACTACTAAAAATGGGGAATCTTCATGTACTTTCTGTTAAATTTGGGAAAAGGCATTTCTACTACCAAACACATTGATGCAGGGCAGCAATTGCAATCATCGTTATTGTGAAGAATATATAAAATATTATATAGGGAAACCAATTAAGAGAAAAAGGAAAAATATACCCTCGAACTATTGTAAATGGTATGAAGAGACCCTCCATTATAATTTTGGTAATTGGTGCCCCTGTGTCCAAAAACTAGAGAATATATATTCTTCATACTAACGGACATGCACGTGTCATAATCCACTGACCTGACATTTATTAGATATCAGATCAAAAAATAAGATTGTGTCACATGTCACTATTTAGTCTTCCATTAGAGTGAAGGACATAAATGCTCTAGTTTTGGACAACAGGGGCACCAATGTCCCAAAAGTATGATGAACGGTATCTGCATACCATTTATGATAGTTCAGATGTATACTTATTCTTTTCCCAAAAATCAAAAAGGATTTCCCTGAGATTTATATTATGTGCCTTGTTTCTAGTTACAAGGGAATTTTTTAATTTGATTCAATAATGTCGACTTATTTTGTTATGCATGTATAATATACCAATTGAATACAAAAGTTCTAGATTTTCCACTAGTAATTATTGAGTGCCTTGTTATGGATTGTATGGGTACACTAGTTGATGATCTAAGGGGATACCCAATTAGGGAATGCCTTGAGTTTTGAAAACTTTAGGTGTCTATTGTAAATGTTTGCATTTCGGAATGACATGTGAGAATTATTAGTTTAGTAGGCAATTTAATTTTCTCTACTTCCAACAACAATAAAGAGGATATCATGATGAACTAGAGGAGGAAGAAGAAGAAGAATAATAATATAAAGATGAAGAAGAAGATGATGAAGAAGAAGAAGGAGAAGAAGAAGGAAAAGGGAAGGAAACTCCATACTCAGAAACTTTGATGATGGTTAAAAAGGTCAAGTTTTATTTCCTTGAAAAAAAATAACAATTTGAATTGTTATTTTCTTTATATGCAGAGTTGTTTGATGGTTAAAAAATAATATGCAGGGTCTTTTATTAGATTTCCATTAGTTGTTAAGTTAGTGAAAATATAAAATCCAGGGTCTTTATGTTTGAATTAGTTTTTTAGTCTGAGTTGGACTAGAAATAGCTGGGCTCCTAGTGGTGGTGGCGTATTGTCCTATGTAAGTTTATCCCAAAATGTGTAGTCTTCTGTTTTGCAGACAAATTGTTCTATTTATATAGATTCTAGGTTTCATAACCTACTATCATATCCATATTTCTTTTATTTTGAATCTCATGTTCAAGTTAATTTTTACTACATCACTTATTAAAACAAATAATTCAAGAATTCATCTAACACGTGGTTTTAAAAGAAAAAGATAGTTTGATTTCCTTTCAAAAATCAGGAAGGAGGTTGTATGTGTCACAACCTAAATTACTATAAGAAGTGTTATATCAGCAAAACACATGAGATATGTTAAGTATATAAGTAAATAGACCTTATACTTTAATAATGTATTTTAAAGTTGAGCGGGTCTATGCTTAGTTAGGATATTATCACTAGTGAGTTAGGTGGTTATAGATGGTATATTAGAGAGATATGTTAAGTATATAAGTAAATAGACCTTATACTTTAATAATGTATTTTAAAGTTGAGCGGGTCTATGCTTAGTTAGGATATTATCACTAGTGAGTTAGGTGGTTATAGATGGTATATTAGAGTCACTTTTGTGTTAGTTATGTCGATGAGAGCTAATGTCTAACTGAGTGAAGAAAAAATTAATCCAGATGAGGTGGGAAAACATCTTTTCTAGGTATTGGCAAATCTCTTGTGGTGGGGCAAATCACATATGGAGGGACAAACATCAACGAGGACGTTCATTCCATAAGAGAGGTTGTTTGTGACACCCTTCCTTAGGGTAAGAAGTCCACATAGGCAAAAACACATGTAGTTAAGAATACCTTACACTTTAGTGATGTGTTTAAAGTTTAGTGGGTCTAGGCCCAAAACACGAGTTGGACCGTTGTTTGGTTGGAGAAGGCAATGTAGAATTATAGACATATATTTTATAACAGAGTGTTTATGCCCCACCCCATCTTAGGATAAGAACTCTACGTCGACAAAACACAAGAGAGATACTAGGTATATACATAAGAAATCCTAACATTGTTTTTGTGATGTATTTTAAAGCGTTGCAGTTCGAGGCCCAGAGCAAACAATAACACTAGCAGGTTGTAGGATGGAAAAAAAGTGGTGTAACTAATATTTTATGGGATAGAAGAGCTATATTGAGGGATTTAATGGAATCTATATTGGGGCATAATTCAGTTGTTGGCTCTTCGAGGTTTCATTTAATTTTCTCCCATGTTAGCAAATATTCACCTTGAAAAGAAAAAGAACGTTATCACAAGTGAAGTTGCTAGGTGCTTGTTTGCTAATTAATTTTCTTTTCCATTCCATATCTTGTGTTTTGATTTTATTTTCATTTATGATTAATAACTGAAAAATTGAACTAAAATTGACAACAACCAAACCGATAACCGACCCATAAATACCCCTGTATACGACAATGAGCTCTTTTTGTACACTTTAGTTATTTTATTCTAACTCTTAGCTCAGTTTGTATTTTTCCTATCAGTACATCTATACATGAATCTCCTTGAATATATTCCACTTCATGTGTTGTATATCTCTGATTCTTACAGTGTTGTTGCCAGCTCCTTTCTAAACAACCTTTAGTGTATGCTTGCAAGTTAGTGAAGTGTCCGTGAAATTCCCATTTAAAGCTTCTGGTGACTATGTTTCTCACAAATGCAACATTTCACTTTCTACCATATTTAAGTTTTATATAACCAAATTCTTTAAAAAATAGATTTTCTCCCAAGAAACCAAAGTCCCTTTCCCCTGTTGGTCAGTGTTTCCCCATAAGCTAGAAGGTATAGGGATTATTTATGGGGCAATTCTGTTACATCACAAAATTTGTTGAGTTTAACATTGTTGAGGATTATGGAAGGCAATATAATTGTCCTTTTTTTGTCATGATTAGAGTAAACTTAATTCAGTTCTTGTCTCACATAATGTTAGGCTCCTATATTATCTTATACACATTTTAATTGTCAGACTTAGACATATTGAGAAGTTAATAGTCGAGATCTTTGGGTGACATTACAATTTATCTTAGTACATATATAATTTTGAAATCTTCAACTTTCAAGTTACTTTTTGAGGTTAAATTGTATATACGATATCCTTTTCATATCAATGTCATCGAGCATCTATTCACTTTGTTTGAGCAAAAGATCCATAAACATACTTAGTTTTATTCTATCACATGAGCAATGGTCAATGTTTTTATGAGCTGTGAGATCATCAAAATAATATAATATGAATAAGTCAATATTTTTTTACCGCATCAAAATGAGAGAATATATCTTCTGGATTTATATATGTCTATCTATCTATCCATCCATCTATCTATCTATCTATCTATCATTTTATATCTATCTGTCTATCTGTCTGTAAATCAATCAATCTATCAATCTATCTATCAATCAATCAATCAATCAATCAATCTATCAATCTATTTATCAATCAATCAATCAATCAATCAATCTATCAATCTATTAATCAATCAATCTATTTATCTATCTATCTCTCTATCCGTCTGTCGGTCTCTCTATCTCTCTCTCTCTCTCTCTATCTGTCTGTCTGTCTGTCTGTCTGTCTGTCTCTCTGTCTGTCTCTCTGTCTCTCTGTCTGTCTCTCTGTCTCTCTGTCTCTCTGTCTATCTGTCTAACCATGAATGTTGAAGTACTACAATACCCTGATTAAAAATACTCAATTTATTTTATTGGATTATATTATATTAAAAGTAAATACCTTTTCACACTAAGGAATTATGACTTTTTTGATGAGTTGTGACTTTTCCGAAGAATTGTGATTTTTTCAAGGAGTGGTGACTTTACGAAAAAGATGTGCCTTACGATGAGTTGAAGGAACCAAGTTTAGCGAACATAGAGATGGAAAGAGATGGATTTTGCCCAACTATTGTCAGATTAATTCCCATTCATTCTTTAATGGAATAGGGAACGGGCAGAGCTGCGGCTCGGATATTTAGAACTCTCTTATTTATTACCTGTGTCTACTATTTAGGCCGAATACCCTCACCCATTCTTACTAAGAAACTGAAAGAAGCCTCAAAAACAAAAGAAAGGGTGGAAAGTGAGGAAGAAAGAGATGTAGAAATAAAAAGAGCTTCCAGTAGAAGGCTGCTAAGTTAGATGTCTGGTGAACACATTCGTAATGAGTATGGGTCTAGTAAGTGTACTAGTAAGGAAGCGAGGTACTGAGTTTAGCGTCGACAAGGCAAGTAGTGGATCTTTATTATCGAATGATATGGGAGATAGTCAAAGCATCATCTCAGCATTAACAGAAGAAAAAGACTGACCGATCACCGTTAAAGAGAGATCCTGAAGGCTCGAACTTTTTGCTAGCGGCCCTCTGACTTCCAGCTATTTGCTGTGTAGCTCCCGCGAAGCAAATGAAGGGAAGCTCTTCGAGCTTCAGGGTGAGCCAGAGAAAAAAGAACGAATGGATCTTGTAGGATTCCCAAGAAATTCTTCGATTTCTTTCGAAAATAGATGATTAATCATTTGCTGCTATATATACCTATACTGTCTTAAAAACATTAACGATCAACCATGAATGTTGAAGTAGTACAATACCCTAATTAAAAATACTTAATTTATTTTATTTATTTTTTTGAATTATATTATATTAAAAGTACATACCTTTTCACACTAAGGAATTGTGACTTTTTTAATGAGTTGTGATTTTTTCGAAGAATTATGATTTTTTCAAAGAGTGGTGACTTTACGAAAAAGATGTGCCTTACGATGAGTTGAAGGAAGCAAGTTTAGTGAACATAGAGATGGATTTTTCCCAGCTGTTGTCAGATCAATTCCCATTCATTCTTTAATGGAATAGGGAACGGGCAGAGCTACGGCTCAGATCTTTAGTACTCTCTTATCTATTACCTGTGTCTACTATTTAGGCTGAATACCCTAACCCATTCTTACTAAGAAACTGAAAGAAGCCTCAAAAATAGAAGAAAGGGTGGAAAGTGAGGAAGAAAAAGATGTAGAAATAGAAAGAGCTTCCAGCAGAAGGTTGCTAAGTCAGATGTCTGGTGAACACATTCGTAATGACTATGGGTCTAGTAGGTGTACTAGTAAGGAAGTGAGGTGCTGAGTTTAGCGTTGACAAGGCAAGTAGTGGATCTTTATTATCGAATGATATGGGAGACAGTCAAAGCATCAGTCTCAGCATCAATAGAAGAAAAGGACTGACTGATCGCCGTTCAACAGAGATCCTGAAGGCTCGAACTTTTTGTTAGCAGCCCTCTGACTTCCAGCTATGTGCTGTGCGGCTCCCGCGAAGCAAATGAAAGGAACCTCGAGCTTCAGGGTGAGCCAGAGAAAAAAGAACGAACGGATCTCGTAGGATTCCCAAGAAATTCTTCAATTTCTTCCGGAAACAGATGATTAATAATCTACTGCTATATATACCTATACTGTCTTAAAAACATTAACGATCAACCATGAATGTTGAAGTACTACAATACCCTAATTAAAAATACTCCATTTATTTTATTTATTTTATTGAATTATATTATATTAAAAGTACATACCTTTTCACACTAAGGAATTGTGACTTTTTTAATGAGTTGTGATTTTTTCGAAGAATTTTGATTTTTTCAAAGACTGGTGACTTTACGAAAAGATGTGCCTTACGATGAGTTGTGACTTTCTCAAAGAGTTATGACTTTTCTAATGAGTAGTGACTTTTTCGAAGGGTTGTGACTTTTCTCATAAGGCAGAATCAATACCTATTGATACTAGTGTTTGCTAGCTATAAATATAGGGGTTCCCACTTTTAAACTACAATTATTTTTAGGTTTTCTACTCTTTTTGTCACACCCTGAGCCTACACCCTAGGCGGGATTGGATCTCGAGAATGATTGCTGGCCCCAAGTGAATCCCTGGATTAGCTAGACACTCAGCGGAAGACTGTAAGCTTTAATAAAAGAAAACAAATGGAACTTTACTCAGCTGTCTCAAAATAACTTAGATTGTTTTAGAATTAAACATCCAACTAACCAAAGTGGCTACTCAAGTTTCATAACAAAACAACAGAAATGCAAAGACTAAAGAACTATAGCTATCTTTCTATGAAGCCTCTTCTACTATGAGGGATGTCGGGACAAGACCCCCGATCATCCAAACAACTAAAATGAAAAAGCAATAATAAAGGGATCCTCTGGAAAGCAAGGAGGCTCACCAAATGACTATGAAATGCTCAACTAGATCAATGAAGAGCTGGATGGTGATCATGGTTACCTGTATCTACATCATAAAATAATACAGGCCAAATGGCATCAATACATTCAATGTACAAGCATGTGAGGGGAATTCTAAATAAAACGTAAGCTTCACTGGAATTTGAAAGAAATACTTACCTCGATTTTACTCAACTTATGGTTACTGAACTCAATGTAGAAATAAAAAACAATAAATATGCAGTTAATATGAAGCATTTAAACAGTAGATAACATCTCAAACTTTTGGAAAATACCATAATATCTAAATTGTATATAAGAATACAAAAAAATAAACTCTGTCGGGGAGATTCTCTAATTGACAACCATCATAATGAGTTATGTGATGATACAACATCTCATCCATGCTGCTAGAACTATCCTATAACTTGTAGGATATAGAACGCCTCAACTAAGTGGATCCATTAAGCTATTCTTAGAAGCATTAAGGAATCATCTAAAAAACGTTGGCTACATGGTTTATGGAGACTTGAGTTATTATGAACTCGTCCCCATATCGGTGCTCAATATTACTCCCAAAATATACTCAGCTCATATGTTTAAAAACATAACTCTTTCTCTGTGGTTTGAGATTGTTACTCAAAAACTAGCTCAAAAGCTCTCTTGGAAAATCGGTCTTTTCTCTCTTGTTTAAATGTGAAAACATTTACTCTTTGGGAATACTTAGTTCCCATATAATCCCTTCAAGAAAACGAACTTCGCTATTACTCTTACTCAACTCAATGCTCAAGTCTTAAAACTAGTTTAAAAACATTTGTGAAAGACTTTTGAAATGACTCTAAGAACTCTCTAGACTTGGCTCCTAACTTTCCTTGAATTTTAATTTATGGATTAAAGGTTATGGTTCAAGTTTATTGATGATTTCTAGATCTTTAGATGTTATTTAGAATAGTTAGAATCGATAAAAGTGTTAGTACACTTTAGAAGGACTCAGATGGGCTAAACGACAAAAAATGTGTGGGGGCAGGCGACCCTGGCACACTGCTGGCGCAGGCCACCAACCCCTAAATTTCAAAGACTCAATCTTAGCGCATTGCTGGCTAAGATTTCACGCTCAAAGTTACTGTTAATTGTTGGTGGGGTGAGGCCCACCTTGCTAGCTAAATCTTAGAGACTCAATATTCGGAAACCAAAGGATATGATATTTACCGGGTAAGAAAAATACTGACTTTTAGGCTCAAATCAGGTTTAAGTGGTAAGCTTTTTATTTGGTAGTTCTATTTTTGGCTTTTTATTAGCTTACAAAAATAGCCTACTGATCCTTTCCTATTTGGTTATTCTCAGACTTAAGCAAGACCACTTAGGTAAGTTCTAGTTTCTACTCCTAGTGTTAGACTTCAAACAACACTCTCACACACATATGACAAAGGACTACATTATCTAGTTTCTTGGTTCACCAATTTATTGATTCGACTAACAATGCTCAATATGTAAGTATCTAAGATCTCATCTAAAGATCCTAATAGTTAAAGTTCAGATTCAGGTTGTTATTTCTAATAGACTAGTTGTTGCACAACTCAACACACAAACACAAACATAAAACCAATTTTTTATTATAGTAAACAGAGAGTCAACCCCCATTCAGCCTATAATGTCTGGTTGCTCACCACCCCCTCCCCAAAAAAAAGGACTTTGCTATCAAAGTCTATAGAGAAAGTAAAACAGGGTAGTGAGAAGGGATCAAACCTATGATGCTCTAGGCAACGGATACACTCGCAGAACTCAGCACATGATCAGGTTGACCACCACTCGCCGAGGCAGGTGCTCCGCTACCAGAACCTCCAGCTAACAGTGCATCTCGTTATTGCTACTCACGGGCTTCTTTTTCTCTCGTTGCCTTTCTTGATGCCTTGCGGGCTTTCTTTTCTTGCCTTCTTTGGCCTTTGGACAGGTCAACAGGTATCTCTTCATCAAATTCCCTAGCTTTGTGTTTCCTCTTGCCGGACTTACTCGTGGGTAGTTCTCCCCAGAGATCATTAATTGATTGAGTGGAGAGTGCCTGATTAAGCATTTGCATTAAAGATTATGGCATAATCGGAGTGGGTACCTGTACTGGATTTTCAGTCAGTTTAGCAACCTGAGTTCTCATCTCAACCAACTGTGATTTGAAATCTTCAATATCTATTGAAACAACGGCCTGGCATCAATATTAGACAAGGTTCTCTAAGCCATCCATTCTATCTTTTAAGACAACCAGATCCTTCCGTCTCTTATCTTTGATCTTTTTTTTTTTGCAGCTAGCACCTTTGTCTCTATTAGCTAAGGCATCAAAATTACAATCTGGTCTACCAATGTCCTGGTTTGGCACTGATCTGCAACAAATTTATCAAGAAAAATCATACGAATGGTGACATAGGTACTTAGAGCCTGGGAGGCAGAAACTAGTGGTAGTGGTGCCTCTGGGGAAGGTTGTGATGACTCTCCCTACTCTGGGCCTCTGTCTGCCTGTGAAATATCGAGTGGGACATGAGGAATAACTATTAAAGTACCCACAACTATATACTTCATGCCAAAGAGATGGTTCACGACATCCTTGATTTTAGAAACCTAGATAAGTCTGGTTGCTTCACCCCATCTGTCGATCAGCCTATTCGGTGGTATGTTCACTTGGCGGCATAGTTTCCCTACCAGACAGGGAAATGGAAGTCCGGCCCTCTCATTCAATGCCCTATCTCATAGCTCGGTTGCTATGATCCGCCTCATATTTATCGGATAACTGACTATGAGGCATGCTACCAATGAATCCAGTGAAGGAGATAAGGTGTTATCATTAGTTGTCGGCCTCAATTGCGCACAGACAAAAACTTACCAAACCTTAACTGGAAAAGATAATGAAGCTTTTGTAATAAGTGTTGGCGTTGTTGTAGCCCAAACTACACTCTCCCCCTCTATGGCAATTTGTTGTGCAATCCAGTGCAAGACTCTCTCTCTCGAATCCCAAATCTCCATGGTGGTATCGCTGGTTAGTTCAAGATTTTTGCCCTTAAAAAGTCCAACTAAAGCTGGTGCAGTGTAGTCTGGGCCATACAACATCCTGTTAATAGACGCCTCAGAGATATCTATTGATTTGCCTCGAACTATAATTGAGTTGAGTGGACCCCAGGTAATGGCAATGTCTCTCTGTCCATGTTTCGAAGTCTCTATTTCAACAGCAAAGTTCATCAGTGTAGCTACATAAGGTGAATAAAACTCTATGGCTAGGTAGCTGGAGTATTCTCCAGATGCATTGTCCATCCAGTCGAACTGATGGAACTAAAATGTCCAATAAAAATTGGGGAAAGCCTTGCTATCAGCTACCACCACCCTAGTCTCAGGCATGATTGTGTACCTGTTGAAACTGCCATTCTTGGTCACAATACCCTTGTTGAAGAATTCTTCTAACCAGTTCAAAGTCCATATGGATCGATAACAGGCAATCAGCTGTGGTCTTGCTGCAGGATCGAGTTCATGGATGTTCACATACATCACCATGGTATCATCATTGGTGATCTCTACACCCTTATCTATAGTAGTTTCCTCCTCTCGTACTCCAGTTTCAGCTTCTATATTTGCTGCAGGTGGAGAGGTGTTTGGATCTTCCTGAGAGACGCTTTCAGACTCTACACTGCTCCCCGAATTATTAGTAGACTGGCTACCTGAACCAGTATTTGATTCACTACCTGATGCTTCACTACTACCAAAATGACTTCTTCCCTCTTCAGATTGGGGAGGAGTGTCCTGGAGAATTGCTCTCTTGGTCAATAAAATGATTCACTATCGAGTACTCAGACTTCCCTTGTGTAATTACCTCATGACACCTTGCCTTAAGAATGCCATCACCCAATCTATCATTGGGAAGGGCCACGGAATCAAAAAAATGATAGAATTAAAATTACAGAAAAAAATAATTTAAAACACAAGTAAAATCTACGGAAGTTGTCACGGGCCGTGGTAGGTACTATGGTTCGTTAATCCCCTCGTGGAGTTAATACATAATCATTGTGCAACAATGTGTGACATATTCTCGACCAAGTAATGTTCATGGACGGTTACACGGCCCGTGTAGTAAACCACAGTCTGTTATACTGGTCGTGTACCTAACTACTGTATGGATTAGATTCAAGTGTGGTTCACGAGTGGTTTCACGGCTTGTGGATGCTTCCATGCTCCGTGAATCCTCTTGTGATCTTACACCTACACAGTTCATCCCATCTTTTCTTCCCCAACTTCACTATAGTACAAATTACAGCACCAAACTTTTTCTACACAGGATCACAACCAAACATATCCACCCCTCAACACTTCTCTTGATAAATTCAATTAAATAACATATGATCACAACCAACTTAAACAACCACAAATTCAGCCTACTATTATCATACCCACATACAAGAATAAGTAAAAACACCCAACTTAACCCATAGAAAATCAATACCAGTTAAAGTAGATCATCACATAATCATGCTCACCTCAACTAAATCGAAGTAAATATAACTTTTTTTAGGTAAAATTAAATTTATAACAAGTGATAACATGACTTACTTGTTATTAGGAGAAGATTTTTCTTACAGTGAGAAGATGAACTTGGGTTTGAGTTTCTTGGCAGATTAAAATTAGGGTTTCGATTGTAGGATTGATATTGGTAGGGTTGCGACAATGAACACTCTTGATTGTATAAAAACTAACCGTTATAGATGAGAGGAAAAGAAAAAGAACTGACCCTTGGCACTTTGGACGATCTATATACATTTAATTTCAATTATTATTTTTGCATAGGTCGGGTCGGGTATTGGTACAATTGGGTTGTGGACGACGGACTGTGAATGTGCTCGTGAAGGCCACCATGGTCCGTATAGTGGTCCGTGAAACTGACTTAGGAGCAAAATACTTACCTTTGGTTAATGAGAGGCTAAACGGTCCGTACAAATCTTGATGGACTGTGAACCCTTATTGTGGCAAATTCCAGTAGCCTCATTTTGTTGGTCCTAAGATTGACGGACCGTAAAAGTGCCCGTGTAGGACACCACGGTCCATGAAGAGCAGTTTGCACCCAGTTCCTGCACTTTATAACCCATTTTCTCATACACACAGTGACTCCATAAAAACAAAGAAAAAATAAAGAAAAAGTAAAATACCTTACTAAGGTCATCTTGGGTTGCCTCTCAAGTAACATACAATTTAACGTCGCGGCGTGACGCAGGTTACTTGATTACTCAGACTTCATCAAGTTTACATTCCTCTACAATCTTCACATCCTTTAGAACACCCAAATATGCCTTGATTCGCTCGCCATTGACTTTGAATCTCTCGCCCTTATCATTTTCCAGCTCAATAGCACCCGAGTGAAACACATGTGTTACCTTAAAAGGTCTAGACTATTTGGATCTTAACTTTCCTAGAAACATACGAAGTCAGAAGTTGGAAAGTAACTCCAAGTTAGCAGGAGTGAAGCGTCTTTTCTCAATATACTTGTCATGGTATATCTTCATCCTCTCCTTATACAGTGCAGACCTCTCATATCCCCTTAGATGAAACTCATCAATTGCATTGATTTGATATAATCTCAAATTTGCAATTTCTCTCCAACTAAGGTTCAACTTCTTCAAAGCCCAGAGTGCTTTATGCTCAAACTCAATCGGAAAATAACATGCCTTTCCAAACACCAATTGATATGCAGACATACTAATAGGCGTCTTGAAAGCTGTTTGATATGCCCATAGAGCATCATCTAACTTGTGTGCCCAATCTGTCCTATTTGCTTTCACCGTTATTTCTAGAATTGCTTTAATTTCCCTGTTGGAGACCTCCACTTGGCCACTAGTCTGTGGGTGATAAGGTGCTACTACCTTGTGCTATTTGATTCTATATTTAGCACAAAGAGAGTTGAATACCTTATTGCAAAATTGAGAACCACCATCACTGATGATAGCTTTTGGTGTGTCGAACCTTGAGAAGACATTCTTCTTTAGAAAACCAACAACACTCTTACCATCATTCTCATGCAAAGCAACTGACTCAACCCATTTGGACACATAGTCCACTATAACCAATATGTACTTCTGCCCATAGGAACTCACAAATAGTCCCATGAAGTCGATTCCCCACACATCAAATAGCTCCACCTCTAGAATAGGTGTCATAGGTAACTAATGGCGCCGAGAGATGTCTCCTTGTTGGTGGCACACAATATAGCTCCTCACTACATCCATCGCATCCTGATGAATTATGGGCCAGTAGTACCCATACTGAAGTATCTTATGAGCTGTTCGAACACCTCCATGATAACCACTTATCAGAGAGAAGTGAGATGCTTCTAGAATATGCAATATCTCAGCTTCAGGAGCACATCGCCTGATGATGTTGTCAGCACACACCCTATATAGATAAGGTTCATCCAACAAATACTTACCCACATCATGCAAGAACTTCTTTATTTGTTGATAAGTCAGCCCCTCAAGCATCAAGTCACTGACGAGATAGTTAGCAAAATTAGAAAACAAAGGAATACGATCAAGAGTAGCAACTAATACATGCTCATCCGAGAACAAATCATTTATGTCAAGCTTGAATTCCTCTTTCTTTTCTGCCTCTAACCTCAGCAGGTGATTAGCCACTGGTTCTCATAACCTTTCCTATCTTTCACCTCAAAGTCAAATTCCTAAAGAAGTAACACCCATATGATCAACCTTGGTTTGGAATTCTTCTTTGCCATGTGGTATCTCAGAGCTTCATGGTCTATATGGACTATCACTCTAGTGCCCAGCAAATAAGCTCTAAACATCTCAAAAGCAAACACTACAACCAGCAGCTCCTGTTCAGTAATTATGTAGTTTCGCTGTGCTCCATTCATTGACTTACTAGTATAGTAAATCAGATGAAACATCTTGTTGCACTTCTGGCCTAACACTACTCCTAAAGAAGTACCGCTTGCATCACACATCACCTTAAATGGCTTTGCCCAATCTGGGCCAATAATCACGGGGGCAGAAATCAACTTCTCCTTCAGGCATTCAAAGGCTCTAATACATGCCTCATCAAACATGAATTTCACCTCCTTCTCCTATAGTTGGCACAAGGGGTGTGCAGTTTTGGAAAAGTCGTTGATGAAGCGCCTATAAAATCCGGCATGACCTAAGAAACTCCGAACACCCTTCACACATATAGGTGGAGCTAACTTTTCAATCACTTCAATTTTGTCCTTGTCGACCTCTATCCCCTTTTGTGACACCTTATGCCCAAGGATTATGCCTTCCTTGACCATGAAATGGCATTTCTCATAGTTCAGCACTAGGTTGGCCTCCTTGCATCTCTTTATGGCCCTGCTAAGATACAACAAACAATCATTAAAGGTAACACCTACCACTGAGAAGTCATCCATGAAGACTTCTAGAGTATCCTTCACCATGTCTGAGAAGATAGACATTATACAACTCTAGAAAGTTGCTGGTGCATTACATAGTCCAAACGGCATGCGTTTAAACGCAAAGGTGCCATAAGGACATGTAAATGCGGTCTTTTCCTGATCTTCAGGAGCAATTGATATCTATTTGTAGCAAGAGTATCCATCTAAAAAGAAGTACCACCCTTTGCCAACAAACCTGTCAAGAATTTAGTCCATGAAAGGCATTGGGAAATGATCTTTCAATGTCCATTTGTTCAGCTTCCTATAATCCATGCACACTCGCCATCTAGTGACTGGCCTCTGTGGGACCAACTCATTCTTGGCATTTGAAACCACAATCATCCTGCTCTTTTTGTGTAGACATTGCACCGGACTGACCCAGTGACTGTTAGAAATAGGGTATACCACCCAACATCCAACAACTTGATGATCTTCTTTTTGACCACCTCTTGGATAGGTGGGTTTAGCCTCTACTGATGTTCAATGCATGGGTTGCATTCCTCTTCAAGTTGAATTTTAGGGGTGCATATACCTGGAGGTATCCCAATGATGTTAGCAATAGTCCACTCAATGGCCCTCTTGTACCTAATCAACACCTTGATCACAACTTGGACCTATTCATCATTTAAATCTACAGCCAAAATCACAGGTAAAGTGTTGTTAGTTCCCAAAAATACATACCTCAGGTGACTGGGCAACTGTTTCAATTATAGCACAGGTGGCTCCTCAATGGATGGTTTTTTTGGAGGACTTGGCCTGTTTTTCAGATCTAGGTCCAACTTCTTTGGAGCATAAGAGTGTGATCCCACACCCTACAACACATTTATTGTCTCTACATAATCAGACCTGAAAGCAGCTTCAAATTTCATTAGTACTGCAGCTAAGGTTTCAACAACCATCCTTTCTTCAATTGATGCTCACATTTATTCTTCATCAAAGACCGTTATTGCAAACACCACATTCATATCATGTGGCTGCTTCCTGGACCTGCAAATATTAAACTTTACCTCTTCATTGTTGAGTCTGTATTACAGTTCTCTTCGCTCGTCCTATGGCTATAAATAATCTTCCCAAAATAATGGGTACCTTAACATCCACTTCGTAATCTAAGATTATGAAGTCTGTCGGAAAGATGAACGTATCCACCTTTACAAGCACATCACATAGTATGCCCACATGTCGCTTCACTGACCTATCTCATTATCAACCTCATGGCTATGGGCTTTGGAAATCCTTAGCCCAGTTTCTTGTAGATGGCCAGTGACATCAAGTTTATGCTGGCTCCTAGATCACAAAAGGCCTTTGCAAATTTGATCGATCTGATAGTTCATGGTATTGTGAATGCACATGGATCTTCCTTCTTTTGAACCAAAGATCTAGTAGCAATAGCACTGCAGTGATGAATATGGTTAGTCAAATCAATACTCACCACTCATTTCTTAGTAACCAAGTCCTTCATGAATTTGGCATATCCTGGCATCTACTCAAGAGCTTCCACCTGTTGACTGACAGCTATCGCAGCATCGTGATAAACTTTGCAAATTTTCTATCTTCAGCTTTCTATGTATTCCTTGAAGGGAATGGAGGAGGTGGCCTTGGGATTTGCTGTAATGGCAAGGTTCCCTCAACCACTTTTTCTTTAGCTCCTGCTGGTTTAGCTATTGGTTGAGCATCATCTAAGTTATTCACTTGATCAGCTTCATCCTCCTCTCTTCTAGTTTTCTCCAACACCTGCTTATGTTTAGGACCTGCAAAAATAGGGTCAATAAGGACCTTACCACTCCTGGTGGTGATAGCCATGCAATGCCCATCCGTTTTGGGATTTTGGATTGTCTCACTTGGTAGTGACCCATTCTCCTCTGATTTAATGAGTCTGAAAGTTGCCCCAACTGCTGCTCAATCTGCTTGATGGAGGTGGTGTGAGAGTCTACTAGCTGACTTATACTAGAGAATTCACCTTTCATCTTTTTTATCCCTGCATCAGTTGATTAAACCTTCTGGAGCACCTTGGCCAACATGTCTTCCAGCTTAGACCTGCTGGAACTACCACTTGGCCGGTCTCTATTACTTGGGGGCACATACACATCACTACGATCATTCTTGTACCTATCTCTATTCTTCCAATTCCCCTGTTCTCTATTAGTTGGCATATCATAATGGCCTTCCCTGGAGTAGTTCCGACCTGCGTTTCCAGAAATGTAACCCTGGTTTCCCGAGTTATAATTCCATACACCTCCTTGTTTGCCTAGATAATTGGCGACAATATGATTCGTGAGTAGATCTATTTGGGTCCTCATGTGTGCCATATCCTGATCCCTTTCCTCTTCTCTCTTCTTTTGTTCAGCAGACAACTCAAATGTGTACCCTATATCTCCTACTTCTGAATCCCTGGTGTACCATACCCTGTAATTCTTTGACACTTCATCCATTAGATGCATGATCTCTTAGAATGGCTTCCTCATAAACGATCCTCCACACACTGCATCAACAATAGGTTTAGTGACATAATTTATGGACCTGTTAAATTCCTGTTTTAGATGTCTTTCAGTGAGACCATAGTTTGGGCATTTCTTTAGCTTTTGGCTGAATCTCCACCACGAGTCAGGAATTGCTTCTCCTGGTAGCTACTTATGGGCACTGATCTCATTTTTTATCTACAACTCTTTTGATTCCAGAAGGAATCACTCTAGGAAAGCCTCCTTCAACTTATTCTAAGTGCTGATTGAGTCAACTGGCATCTCATTCAACCAGTTGGTTGCCTCTCTAGTAATAAACAAAGGAAACAACCTCAACCTCATCATTGTTTGGCTTACTCCAGGAATCTCTTGTGATTTGCAAATCGCCACAAAGTTCATCAAATGCTAGTTAACATCATCTGTTGTTGCACCCTTAAAAATAACTTTCAGATTTAGCAGTTGAACCATAGTGTTGGTGATTGTGAACTTAACACCTAGAGGTAGTGCAGGTAACACTATCGCTCGAGTGGCTCCAGCTGCATCCAAATCTAAGTCATCCTCCTTACACATCATGTGAGTTGGATGTTATGCTCTACCCCTTGGAGCTATTGGTTGGCAGTGGGGAGGAATGTTTCCATCCACTGCTATGTTTTCGTCCACTGCCCTAGGTTGATCATTCACAACATTTGGCTGAATACCTCTTGCAACGGTTTCGGCTTCTAATCCAAATCTCAATATCTGTGCCTCAAGTTCTTGTGCGTTCACCATTTTTTGAATTTTCTTCATGAGTTATGGGTCGTATGGGACTAATGGTGCTCCCTGAAAGAGACATAGACAAAGAACAGGATGTAAAATTAGGAAATCTAACTACACTTAGAATAAAACCTAGTAAAACACTTCTAAAATGAAATTCCCCGATAGCGCTGCCAAAATTTGATACGTCCAAACTTACACCTCAATTAAGAGATATAAACGGTCGAAGTCAATTTATAGAACTCAACATGAGTTGAGGTCGATCCCACAGAGAATTTCTTTACAAAAATGATTTCACTATCACGTTTTGCCTGAAAGTTTTTATTAATTCCTTAATAAACGATTGCGAAAAGTAAAATTTGGTTTAGCGTTAACGCTTTGATAACCAAAGTTGCAACTAAAGTCTAATTCAACAAGTAACAAAATATCAGTTTCGAAGTTGTTTCAATAATTAACTGAAACTAGGATTTTTTTCCCCATAACGTTGCGTTTAATATTCTTGCGTAATTGAGTTTCAGGAAATTTACGACTACGAACTACAAGCGAGTTGACTATATCTGACACTTCTCAAACACCTTATATAATCTTCACTCAAGTCCTCTCATTCCTAAAGTGTTATATGATTTACCCTCGCCTATAATGGTGTTAAGGTTCTTTTCTCTCAAACTCGAACTTTGACTCCAATTAGTTAGATTAGTTTAGCTTTTTCCTAACTATCATTTTTGTCTCAAACAAATGACAGATACATGCTTAACCTAATGTGTGCACTCATCAGGATATATGAATAATGCAAACTAACTACAATTTGTAACCACAAATTGCCTTTCACTTGTTTTACGAAATCATACTTAGAATTTCACCATAGATCCCACAATCCTAGTTGTGGTGTTTAGCCACTCATGATTTCACGTAATGTTCAAAAATATAGAATGAAAACATGTTAGAAAGTACTTATGAGAATAAGCAATCAACAACCACTTTGATATATCAAGAATCTGAAATCGAAGTCAAACTTAATTCCAAATCCAAAGTCGAAACCAAAAGCTAGGAATAATCAAAACTTGTTTGTCGTTCAATGAAATATAAGATAAAAAACATAAAAATGACCTAATTAATTCAAATAATTGTATTTAAAAAGAGTCCTACTCAAAGTAGGACTGAACTATTGGGCCCTTTCATGGCCCACTTCCACGACCCCGTCAAGGGCTTCACGAATTGTATTTAAAAAGAGTCCTACTCAAAGTAGGACTGAACTATTGGGCCCTTTCATGGCCCACTTCCACGACCCGTCAAGGGCTTCACGGTCCGTGAATCCCTCCGTGGTCTTCCATTGGAACTCCCCAAAAGTAGGTCTTCAACACTTGAAACAGGAAATTCTTCACGATTACCATGATAGACCGTAATGAGGACCATGGTCCATGAAGCCTTCCGTGGTCTTCACTTGGTCGAAAATGCATTTCAACTTCTCACCACTTAAACGCTAGATCTATTTCACGATCAACACCATGGATCATGACGACGAACATGGCCCGTATAGGTGCCCGTGGTCTTAACTTGGCCATGATCAATTTGTAACTTTTCTTTGCCCCTTCACTGGTTCATTACCACGATATGCACCACAGACTAATGTGAGGATCACAGTCCATGAGGTTGGCCATGATCTTATCTTGGTCCAATCTACTGTCAACTCCTCCAAGGCCTTCACATTGGTTCACCTTCACGACAGGCACCACGAATCATGACAAAGACTATGACCCATCTAGGTGCTCGTGGTCTTTGATGAATACACAATTTGAACTCATTTAGGGCTATATTTTGATAGAATTAGTGTCCTCAAATGCATATTTTGTCTCAATATCTAATGAAAATCCTTAAGTTTCAAGTATTTAGAGTTTTAGGCAAAGCATGGACACTACTTGGCAAGAAGGAACAAGGAGGCTGAAAAGAACGAAGAAATGAAGGCCTGAAGATCGCCGAGTCCAGTTGGTGAGTTGCCGATAGGCTTGGAGATCGCCTTTTGTTCCAGTGTGCTCAGCCCTAAAGGAAAAGGTTAAGTTGGCAATGATATGTAGCAGTTGGCGCATCACCGAGCAATTTCGCGAAGCAGTACCATATCGCCCAACGACTCAAAATGCGAATAGGTTGAAGGCTAAAGCAGGAAGGAGATGAAATGGACCAAAAGGCAGATCGCTGAGTGTATCGGTGATACCTACTTACTGCACCAAACGGTCCTCTGCAATACAAATTTTCAAAAACTATAAATACTTGTTTAAATTTCTAGTAATGATATCATATCACTTCTATTATTCAATCATTTTACAGTATTTGGAGAGTTTTAAATTTTAGAGGGTTTTGGAGGCTTTGATCTAAGACCTTGAAGAATCAAAGGGTTTGAACTCCAAGAAATTAGATGTGGGTCTCAAAGATTCTTCACTCTTGATGTGTTTAAGACTTAATTCTTCATACCTAGTTGATGGAAATTGATATTGGTATAATTTTTTATCTGTTTTACATGTCTAGCTAAAACCCTATTTATTGGGGTGTGATTTTGTGAATATGGGATAAATTATATGTTGGGTCTTGCTTGTTGATGGTGTATTTGTTGTTTAAATGTGATTTCGTTTAGTAGTTGTGTATGAACTTAATGGGATTGTAGTTGTAAATACGATTTCATCTTAGTATTTTTGGCTTGCGAGAGAGAGAGGTCGTAAAACTAAGACTACTAAATTGATAGCCAGTGGTATTGGGTCGACATAGGTTTAGCTCGAGAGAGTGAATCCTAGTCCTTCCTCCCACACATTTAGCTCGAGATAGTGAATGGTCTAAGGCAGAGGCCATGCTTAATGCGGCAGCTCGGTGTTCCAGAGAAACCGAGTTGTTCCGGGTATGTTGCTCGAAAGAGAATTTAGCCCCACTATAGTCTAGTCTAGTCACTAATGTTCAACAATTTACTAACAAAAGCATGCACCCGATAGTCTAGTTTATCTCATATTCCTATCACATCCCAAGAATCCCGTCTCCATATCTCGTTTCCTTATATTTTTGCTCTTTTTTTTTAGTTGTTAATTAATAGAAACTCCCATTGATAATTGACACTTGCATCACTCCTTAGATTTAGTATGTTTTTATTTGTTAATATTTATAGGTATGACTAATTAGAACTTGATTTTATTTCACTACTAATTCTCAAAACCACTCCCTGTGGGAACGATCCCAACCCTTGGTTGGGTTATATCACTACACACGATCATTTGCACTTGAACCGAAATAATGTCAGTTGATTATGTCGAATATCAAAATGGTGTTGTTGCCGGAGAGTGGTGTTATTTGAGAATTTGTAGTTAAGTAGGATTTTCGTTCTTCTAAGTTGTAGTTTTACTTAATTAATTTTTAGCTTTGTGTTGGTTGTTTGCTTTGAATTGAATAGTGGAGCATGTCTGATAGAGATGATGATCAAATGGATTTTTCTCTTCTGAGAATGATGTCTCTTAGGGATCACATCCTAAGCTTTAGACAATTGGAGAGAGAGTCAATCCATGAGTTGTGGCTGAAATTTAAGTCAATCTTCCTGCACTACCCAACTCATTAAATTTCAGAAAACATGTTGTTGGACTGTTCTACAAAATTCTTGGCCCAGAAAATAGAAGAATGACTGATCAAATATTTCTTGGGGTCCCTCATGATTACTCTACGCAATAGCATCCCATATTCTTGATAACGTGGCAATGATCAACAAAGAGACTGAGAAGGACCATAATTTGGCCACACTTTTGACCTAGCTGGATCTAGTGACCAAAAAGATCATGGAGATGGAAGCGTCGGACAAAAATAAAGACCGGTACAGTCCCCCTCAAGAGGGTATGAAGCCTAATGTAAATGAGGGTGAAAAAATAGCAAAGATGCTCTCACTCATTCTTCACAAGGTCGAAAGTCACGAAAAGGTGTTGAATAAGATAAAGGAGAATGTTTCAATGCTGAATGAGATAACTGCTTCCCATTTCATATCTATTCAACTGTTAGAAACCCAAATGGGTTATGTGTTGTCTCCTCACCACTCCACAAACCAAGATTAACTGGGGAAGTCGTGCCATGACTATAACCAAGGAGCTTCTTGGGAGGTAACCCAAGGTTTTACAATTTTGTGTTATTTTAGAATAATGGTGTGTTAAATGTGCAGGACAAAGTGAGGAATGTATTTTAAAAGAAATACAAGAATTGGTGAGATAAAGTCCTAGTTGGCGGATCACCAAAGGGATCCGCAACCTCGACCTAGACCGCTGTTGGATTCAAGGAAAATTCAACTTGGACTCTGTAAAACTTGGCAGACTCATGAAATTATTGATGGATCACCGACCAATAGGAAATTGTGAATTAGTCCGCCAAATTAAAGCCTGTTTAACTTGTAGTCCATGTGATTCGGTGAGGTAAGTGAACGTTTGGCATGCCGCTAAGTTGTTTGGCGAATTCGCCTAATGTCATCGAATGGGTGAGATCTGGATAGTTTTATAAAACCAAAATTTTAAACTTTCAACCCTTTCATTTCCCCTCACTCTCGACCTTCGCAAAAATTGCACCTACTTAATATTTTCAAAATTTTTGCATCTTGCAAGTATTTTAGTTGATTCATTGGTATTTGGATCTAGATTTATTTGTCGCCTAGCATCGCTGTTTTAATTTAATCTACCGAAAAGTTTGGTTTTCCAAACACTGCATTTACTTTTGGTATTTATTCTCTTATGCAAGTGATTTTATCTTGTTGAAGTGTACATGGCCTCTCTGGTAGTATCAGGATGTTTGTTTACCTGTGATAATTTGAATATCTTACCCATAGTGTACTACAACTGAAATCTTGCTAATTTGTGTGTAAAATGAAGATGAGTTCGTAGGGTTGTGCTTGCTTGTTGTTTATTTTGAATCAGTAGAAGTTTAAGTCCTCGAGGCATTGGGTGTTATAGGTTCTGCTGCAATTTGAGTTGTACAGACTTTAATTTTATTTCGGGGTGTTGCGGGGTCGACTTCAAGAATATGGATTAAGATTAGGCACAGTGGGTCATTATGACGAGCTAGATCGACCTCGCCGAATCACTCAGTGGTTCACCTAATGTCTCCATGTCGCCTTTAAGTTCATGCTATACTTGTTGTTTGGATTTGCAACTTTCGGCGAGAAGCCTAAAGTCGCAAAAGATGTTCAGCGACTTGAAAAAATGTTTTTCTTGATCACCCTCAATCTGTATCCCTGAACTCATTTTGCACTGTAACTTTCAGCGAACTGACTCTTGCTCGCCGAATGTTGTTAACGATCCACCAAATAATTTTCCCATCGCCAACTTGTCTAAACTTCTCTAGCTAATACTATTTGTGAGGTTGTTCAAGTTCGCCTAAGCAATTAGGCAACTCGCCAATAGTGTAGGAAAGTTTTCATAAAATTTCTTTTCTGTGATTTTAGCTGAAGGTTTTCTAACTCCTTGATATTTTACAGAAATGGCTAGATCTAAAGTTGCTGGAAGAAACCTGTCACGCCAAGGGAAAACAAAAGGAGTTACAATGAAAGAAAATGCAACTACATCTAAGGGCTAAACTAAGAAACTTTCCAAGATTGGCGAAAAAGGAAAGGGTAAAGGAAAAACACCTACGTCACTAGAGGCAAGCTCGGACAGTGAGAGCATCCATGACACTTACCTTACCACCTCGGTGAGTGAGGGTGAGCAGCAGGAACCCCAAAGTATGGAGTCAGATGATGATGAACTGGTAGAAGCACACAGGGCAAAACTACATTCTAAAAAGCTGAATGATCCATCTAGGATCAATACTCCTCAGGGACCACCTCTCCTCCTCTAGTTGCACACCAGGCAATGGTGCCTGCACCACCAATACAGGGGCCTCCTCCCAAGTCAATGAACAGATTAAAGACTGAAGGGCTGAAGACAATTTTTGAAGAGAAACGACTGTCTATAGATAAAGTGATCGACAGGTACCCAAAAATAATGGATTGCCTGAAGCACCAAAAGTTCCAAAGTTTCACAAAACCCCGTGGCGCTTATATTCCAAACCTAGTAAGAGAATTCTGCAACACATATAGTGCACTAATAACTTATAAAAAGCAGCTAGCAACAAATTTCAAATAAGGTTGTTAGAGGCCGGAGGGTGAAGTGTGATAGTGAGGCGATCAACACAGTCTTGGGTATGTCTACAAATATTAGGGATCACTGCCAGCACTTGATCAGAAAAAAGAAGTTGGATAAGATAAAGATTGGTTTAGCCCCACTGATTTCCGATGATTCTCCAAAATGGTTGAAGAAAGGAGCTCCGATTGAAAGGAAAGATCTGAACAGTATCGGAAGATTCTTGTTCGATTTTATCAGCAACACAATTATGCCATCCCAGAACGAGTCAATTATTTGCCTTCCTAAGTCAGCCTTTGTGGGTTGTATCATAGAGGAAACTCGGATAAACTTGGGTACGATCATTGCTTCAGAGATACTCATGCGTGCAAGGCAACCCCAAAACTCACTTATATTCCAAGTATTGATCACTGAACTGTGCAAACGAGCTAGAGTACCTTGAGATGCCAAGACTTCCACATCCTATAATGATATCCGAAGGATCGAAGCTAAATATCTTAAGGATCGGGTAGAGAAGAAGCAAAAGAAAGCCACGGACACTGAATCCATACCTATATAGGCATTTTCACCTACTCCGATCCCTGGGCCTTCAGGTATGTCTAATTCCACTGCCACTCCTCGCTAACACTCCAGGTTCTTCTATTGCCACATCATTGCCTGGACCTACTGTTGTCATTGCATCCCATGCATCAATCACTCAGGGATCATTGATCCGGATGGGACTGCTTGCCCAATCTGCTGATCATCAGGCTGCCAACCTAGAAACTTCCATTCCTGGCATGATGCAGATTGCCCTGACTAATTATGTGACACCAATAAGAGCTACCATTGATGCCCTTGAGGCAAGAATAGCGGTGTGTGAGCGTGACCAAGGGGCCATAAATGAGGTGACAACATTGAATGTCGCTATTACTGTTGTGAGGATGATGTGGATCAGTTGAAGGCCATTGATAGATCCATGATCTTTGGAACGGTGGAGATCCCAGATTTACTAGAAATTCATCCGGTCATCACTAAAAGTGAGGACAGAGTTGAGAAAATAACTGAGCCTGAGTCGGAGGCAGAGAAAGATGAGGAAATGTTTACGAAAACTGTGGATTCTGCAGATGAGGACTTGACAAAGACTAAAGAAATTATGGTAGATGCGGCTGTACAGGCTTCCATGGCAAACACACCTTTTGTTGCCTCTAGTGGAGGCTATCCTTCTGGTGTGACCAGAGTATTGAGGCTCGAGGCCAAACTGATTCCCCAAGCACTGATACATAGATAGATGGAGTGACTACTTAGACAGGATCTCCTATTTATCTCCCTCTTTGTCTTTCTTTCTTTATTTTAAACTCTGGATATTATGTTAGTTTCATTTGAGGAAAAATGTTTTTAATTATGGTGGGGTGTGGCCCACCTTTGTGTGTTATATTCTTGTTGAGCTGTGAATCATAATGTTGTGTTTTACACTACTTCTTGTGGATGTTTGAGCTTGTGGCTCCTTTTATTTTAAATTGCAAATGTTTTTGACCCCTCAGAGAAATTTTAAATTTTCTCTACCTCTTGTACGTATGGAATGGGGCTATTCTTTAGCAAATTTGAGTCTCTATTTTGATCAATATCAATGACTCAAATAGTGCTCATAATTGAATGAACATGAATATGTGGCTACGATGAGACCAATTGAAGTTACATAGTCAACATGTGAACTCTTTGCATCTCATTGTGACTAGCCAATTATCTAATTGATTCTCTTGTGACGAACATTGCACACTACCAAAAGTGTGGAGTCTTGTTTTACTTCGGTGTCGATGCCTTATATGATAGCTTACTGTGAACCATGCATGATGACACCTAGAATTTACCCCGTTGGTCCGGTCAACTAAGTAAGGTTATCTTTTGATATGATCTTAGGTACCTTCGAATGAGTGTGAGCCAATTTAACATATACCTCTTTTGTGGCCTATCTTGTGAGTGTGTGAACCTCTTTTAAATACCCCTTAAGCCTTACCTTTCTTTGTAAGAAACTTGATGAAAATATGACCTTTATTAAATCCACTACCCATAATCCTTGTGATTTATGGTTGATTGAATAACCAACTTAGGCTAAAAGCCTAAGTTGGGGGTGTGGTGAAAAGAAAAGGCAAGTCAAGAAGTGCAAGAAAAGTCCCTTTTAACCCATGGTGTTGAGAAAAATGGAACCCTTCCATACAAAAAAAAATAAAAAAAAATTAAAAGTTGTGAAATAAAGTTATGAGAAATGTCAAAAGAAATGGGGTTTCGAACAATTCATGGAAGTGATTAATGGGATGACTTATGAGCACTAAAGAAAATGATGAAATAAGAGGAAAAAGAGTGTTGTAAGCACCACATTTCACGAGGATGAAAGTCACTGAGCCTAAATGACCATTCCTTTTCAATTAGCCCCATTACAAGCCTTGAAAAGACCTTTTTAATATTGAGTGAGCTTAAACAATTGTTGATTGGAAAATACGGGAAAACCTATGGGTAAAAGCATGCATTGTGTTCTTCTCTGTGAGAGTGAACATTGCATTTGACTCCAAAATTTTAAAAGATTAAACCATTGTGTGTGAATATGGAATCATTCTTTATGTGAGGGCATTCAGATACCTTTGTTGATCTCGAACTTGCATTTGAAGCAAGTATAGTGACCTTGAGAATATTCGATAATGGTGTGTTACAACTTAAGTCTTTCAATATACAATCAATTCTTGCATGAATAAGTTGAGTCTTATTGTGTACATTCATTGTTGAGACTTATGTAGCACTGTTTGAGACTTCCATTTTGGACCGTCGAACTTGAGGTTTACTTGAGGGCAAGAAAAAGTTTAAGTTGGGGGCGTTGATGAGTCCACAATTTGGACTTATTTAGGGCTATATTTTGATAGAATTAGTGTCCTCAAATGCATATTTTATCTCAATAATTGATGAAAATCCTTAAGTTTCAGGTATTTAGAGTTTGAGGTAAATCATGGACACTACTTGGCAAGAAGGAACAAGGCGGCTGAAAAGAACAAAGAAATGAAGTCCTAAAGATCGCCGAGTCCAGTTGGCAAGTCATCGATGGGCTTGGAGAATGCCTTTTGTTCCAGTGTGCTGAGCCTTGAAGGAAAAGGTCAAATTAATGATGAAATCGAGCAGTTAGCGCGTCGGTAATCAGTTTCGCGAAGCAATACTATATCGCCCAATGACTCAAAACATGTAGAGGCTGATGGCTAAATCAAGAAGGCGGATCGCCGAGCATATCGATGATCCCGATTAACTGCGCCGAATGGTCCTCCGGAACAAAAATTTTCAAACACTATAAATACTTGTTTAAATTTCTAGTAATGATATCATATAGCTTCTATTATTTGAACCTTTTATAGTTTTTGGAGAGTGTAAGTTTTAGAGGTATTTGGAGACTTTGTTCTAAGACCTTGAAGATTCAAAGGGTTTCAACTCCAAGAAATTAGACGTGGGTCTTGAAGATTCTTCACTTTTGACGTGTTTTATGACTTAATTCTTCATACCCAGTTGATGGAAACTGATATTGGTATAAATTTTTATCTCTTTTAGATGTCTAGCTAAAAAACCAATTCTTGGGATGTGATTTTGTGAATATGGGTTAAATTATTTGTTTGGTCTTGCTTGTTGATGGTTTATTTGTTGTTTAGATGTGATTTCTTTTAGTAGTTGTGTTTGAACTTATGGGATTGTAGTTGCAAATACGATTTCATCTTAGTGCTTTTGGCTTGCAGGAGAAAGAGGTCTTAAAACTAATTAAGAATACTAAACTAATAGTCGATGGTATTGGGTCGACATAGGTTCAGCTCGAGAGAGTGAATCCTAGTCCTTCTCCCACACATTCAGCTCGAGAGAGTGAATGGGCTAAGGTGGAGATTGTGCTTAATGCGGCAACTTAGTATTCAAGAGAAATCGAGTTGATTCAGGGTAATTTGCTCGAGGGAGAATTTACCCCCACTATAGTCTAGTCTAGTCACAAATGTTCAACAATTTACTATCAAAAGTATGCACCCGATAGTCTAGTTTATCCCATATTCATATCAAATCCGAACAATCCCGTTTCCATATCTCATTTCCTTATATTTTTTACTCTCTTTTTTTAGTTGTTAATTAAAACAAACCCCCATAGATAATTGATGCTTGCGTCACTCCTTAGATTTAGTATGTTTTTATTTGTTAATATTTATAGCTATGACTAATTAAAACTTAATTTTATTTTTCTACTACTCCCTGTGGGAACGATCCCAACCCTTGGTTGGGTTATATCACTACACGTGATCTTTTGGCAGTTGAAACAAAATAGTGTTAGCTGATTATGCCGAACATTAGTCTTCAGTTGATCATCTTTTGCCTTTTTTTTTTAGTTTTCCACACAAACAAGAATCTGTCTGCACACTGACAAACACATCAAAGTGTACAAAAATACCTTTAATTCTAGTATTAATCCTTAGTTTTCAAGCATCAAATGTGCCAAAATTTCGCAGCACATCAGCGCTGCCTCAGTCCCTCTAGTGCATATGGTGAGTGCCACGCCAGACATCCTCCAATCAAACCTAACAAATTTTTCAACTTGTTTTCTAAACTTCATTCGACCAAATTCAATTCCTTTTCTCAATTTCTCTTTAGATTTAGATACTTAAAATATGTACACAATAATCCACAGCAAAACTACTCTAATAATTGACACCATTATCTCAAGAAACTCATCAGTCTCATTCCTATTCAAAAACAAAAGCAAATTCAAGAACACACATCAAGAACATCAAACTGTCAACTATTTTGGACGAACTCACGATGAAATAGACATGTTTAGCGCATGGGTGAATAGACCCAATGCTATGTGAACTCACATACCTCTTTAGGGATCAACCTTTGGTGGAGTCCACACGAAACCTTAGAGAACTTGACGAAATCTTGACGTTCTCTCCTCCTTTCTCCTCTTGAGTGCTTTCTCTAAAAAACCCTTGCTTGATATTTGAGTGCGTAAACCGAACCAATTCAGTTTAAACCCCTAATTAATTACTAAAACCGAATTAACTTAATTGGGTAGAGAAAAGACCAAAATAGCCCTCTTAAATCTGACTAACTTTCCTTTAATGGACAACCCAACTTCCAACCGGCATATCTCCCTCATACGAGCTCAAAAATTAGCAAACTCGATGATGTTGGAAAGAGGATTCCAAGACCTTTCATTTTATATCTTATTTTCCACCTAACTCATGTTGTACTTAAAGTTATGGTCATTATAAGTTGACCCAAAACTCATACTCAACATAACTTCGCAACATTTCATATTTTAATTCTTTCCAAAAATGGTTCTTCCTATATCTTGCTCTTTCATAAAGTGGGGTGTTACACTTATTCTTCTTAAAATATCCCACTTTTATTTGCAACAATTGATTAAGTTCAAAATTCAATGAAAATGAAGGGCCCAATGAATTTTGATGTCATCGCTATTAGCAAAAATGACAACAGTTACAAGAGCGAGGAAGATGATACCAAGCTGCAACAAATTCTCTCAATTGGTAATCATGTGTAACACACGTGTCAAAAAACTAGTATGTATATATGTAGGCTTCTATTGACGACCAAATGAAGCACTTTATGAAATTTAAATTATTGTATCCTAAGTTATAGATCGAAAACACAAGTTTTTCATCATATACTTATGTGTGTGTACATATATATATATATACACACACACACATACATATACATACATACATACATATAGACATACATATATATATACATACATACACACACACACACACACACACACACACACACACACACATATATATATAGTAACGTCCCGTATCCGAAAAAGGGAAAAGGATCAGATTTTAGGAAGTTGCATGCGCCAGCCACGGAGGCCAACCATGGTCCATGGGTTGAACCACGGACCATAGGTAGGTCCGTGGGTTGGCCACGCTACCAAGCAAACTGAGGCCAAGAACTACGACCAGACATACATACCGTAGGTCAGACCACTGTCTGTGGTTCAAGGCCTAAATGTCATGTCTCTGACCACCATTGATGGTCGTGTAGGACAGACCGTAGGTTAGTCCATGGCCCATCGATGGATGGACTTAGGTCTAGGCAAAAATCTATGTATATACCTACAGAGGAGTAGGACGGACCGTAGGTCCACTCGCAATCCGTTGGTGGTCAGCTGACAATTAGTTTTTGTGAAAGTTTAGTCTTTTCCTAATTAATTAATTCCTATACTATGTCATTTTACCTAATTTTAGGAACCTTATATAAGTATTTTCACCCCCAAATTCACCCTATTTATTTAATTCTTCCAAATTTCTAAAAGGTGATCAAATCTCCTAGCAAATATTCTCTCTCGAGAATCTTGACGAAGAAGAACAAGGATTCAACTATGGTTTCAAGCTAAGGCCTCAATTCCTCCATTGAAGATAAGCAATTTGACTTGAGGTTTGGTAGTTTATATCCATAAATCTCTTCCATGTATGGAGTCCCTAAATTCCTCTATTTCAAAAGGTAGAATTCCCTAAGTTAGCTAGGGTTTTCTTCGATTACCGTAGTTTCTTCTGATTAGTGATCTTAATGATTGCATTATGTTTTAATATTCATGAATTTATGATTTAAAATTCTTTTATGATGTTTCCCCCATGAGCCCATGTAAACCCCCCATGTTTTCCAAATTGTGATTATATGATATGGGTTGTAGATAATGAAAGATGACTTTAATGATCTAAAGCATGAAGTGATACAATCACAAGAATTTATGATATAATCCCTATCTAATCCATTATTTCTAGTTTTGGTGATTTAAATTAAGCTTTTAACCTTTAAAGGGAAAAGTATAAGTTTATGCATGATCTTAGGAAACCTATGTAGATATTTAAGGGTGCCTTGAGAGTAAAGTGCAAAATGATGATGTCTATATTGTGTTGTGAAAGGATATTCTCATAAACACATATTAGCATGATGTGATAGATTTCTCACATAACAAGGATTCTTAGGTTGAAAGGCAATTCTCACATAATTGAATCAAAGAGTAAGAGCTATCCTAATGAAACTAGCTTGGCTTGGTTGTCCAAGGACACCTTTCCATTAATGATAAGAATAAGTAAGAATTGACTATTCCATGGGAATTATTCTTAGCACTGAGTGGATATTGATATGAGATGGAAGATCTTCCGTTAGTAGATGTTGGGTTCCTAGAAGCAATCTCTTGAGATGGAAGCACTCCCATTAATAGAGGTCAGGTTTCTAGTAACAATCACCTTATCCTATAAACTATGTTGCCCCATAGGTTGATTAGCTAGTAGATCCACTTAAGCTAGAAGTTCATGGTTCTACCTTAGGCAAGTAAAGCACCCCTTTTTGGTGTGGCAAACACCGGGGGTGATGGTGTAGCTCACATGGTCTCTATGTCGGCTAAGGCTAATTTTCCCACAAAAATGCTAAAAGTAAAGTAAGGTTACTTCAAGAAGTATATCATATTTGTTCAAAGGTTTAAAGGATGATGTTAGATTGCATTGACCATGATGTTATGACTTATGTTTTCTAACCTTATTATATCATGTTTTATTTGGTCAATTGCATGTCATGAAATGAAATATCCTTTCTTAGCATGTTTTAAATGTTGTTATGCATAGCTATAATACTTGGTGCATTTTTGTACTAACGCATTTTCTTGCCTAAAATTTTTCCAAACGTAGGGTCCGATAGGTAAGGTTCCCAATATTGTGGCTAGATCTTGGATTTGACTGTTCCTTACTTAGATGGATTCCATTATTTTAGTTTCTTTGTTGTATTTCCTTTTTGGGACATGATTTATGGGCTAGAACCAAGTTCATTCTATTTTACTAGATGGATATGATGAGACATGAGTTTAGACTTTCGCTTTTCTATAAAATTTCTTTTGGATTTAAATTGTTGTTTTACTCTTATGGTTCTATTTCTTCTTTTATGAAAGCTAAGTGGCTTGTTTGGATTCCTTCGGGGTTCTATATGCCATGTTACATCTAGGGGGTACCCTGGGTAGTAAGAAACTTGATAATTTGAGCACAACTTTTAGAATGGTCCTAAGATGTCTTATAAGCCACGTCTAGTAGAGTCTTGTTCATGAGTGTGAAGAGCGTCACATTTATGAATGAGAAGCAACAAGATGATTAGGAAACTCCACTTATTTCATTACACCAAAGTCGTTCCATAGAGTTTAACTCTATAAAGTCTCTTTCCTAATCCTTTTCCTATGCTCTACAAGATATGTCTACTCGAAGGGCTTATACTAGAAGGAATGTGAGGGAGAATGTGGAATAAGAAGCTCCTCCCTAAGCTCATTCTAATGATCTGGTGAATCCTTTGACCAAATAAGTTACAAATGCAGAGTTTAGATAGCCTTTTCAAGTGTTAGCTTGAGCCATGATGGCCCAAGCCAATAGAGAGGTGGTTGTCTCCATGAATCCAAATGTGAGTATGGTGGTACCAAGAGTGAGGTGTTTTATGAGGATAAACCCTCCGATGTTTTATGGCTCCAAGGTCGAGGAAGATCCTCAAGAGTTTATCGATGAGGTCTATAAGGTACTTGCTATCGTGGGAGTCACTCCGGTGTAGAAGGTATAATTTGTCGCTTATCAATTGAAAGGTGTTGCTCAAGTGTGGTACAATCAATGAAAAGAAGCGAGACCGGTAGAAGAGGGTCCTGTAAAGTGGGAAATGTTTAACTATGATTTCTTGATAGACTCTTTCCCCTTGAGATGAAGGAAACAAACGTCCTTGAGTTCATTAACCTTCGTCAAGTAAGTATGAGTGTGAGGGAATATGCTCTGAAGATCACAGAATTATCAAAATATGGTCTAATAATGGTAGTTGATTCTAAGTCAAGGATGAGTACATTCGTGTCGAGTGTGTCCGAAATAGTGGTTAAAGAATGTCGTACCGCCATGCTCATTGGTGATATGGAAATATTTCGTCTCATGGTGTATGCACAACAAATTGAAGAGGAGAAATTCAAGAAAAAGTCTAGAGAGGTAAAAGGGCTAAGACCGATGAACGTAATTTCTCTCATTCTAGATCCGATGGACATAGTTGTCCCAAGTATCAATAAGGGTTTTCCGGTCAAGGTTCCTTCAATGCTCTTCCTAAGTTTAACAAGGATAGGGTGTCTAACCCTAATCCTCAAGGAGGGAATGGTAGTGAATCATCATTGGCTAGGTCTACTTGTGCTATGTGTGGAAAGAAGCCTGATGAAAGTGTCTTGCCGACATAGATTGCTTTAGTTGTGGGAAGAGTGGTCACAAAATGAGGGGTTGCCCAATGCTTATGGTCAAGGGGAGAGAGGGCAAGCAAGCTACTCCTAGGGGTTTGAGTTTAATGCTTCCAAGCAAAACTGCTTCTAAGCAAAGCTGCTTCTATGAACTTCAGACTCAAGATGAACAAGAGGGTTCTTTCGATTTGGTTACCGGTATGTTGAAATTTTTCCACCTTGATGTTTATGCTTTACTTGATTCTGGTGCTAGTTTGTCTTTTGTGATACCATATGTGACTATGAGGTTTGATGTGCTTCCCAAAGTGTTATTCGATCCATTTACTGTCTATACTCCTGTTGGTGATTCTATAGTGGCTAGGAGGGTCTATAGAAACTGTCATATTTCCTTATCCCATAGAGTTAATCATGCTGACTTGGTAAAGATTGAGATGTTAGATTTTGATGTTATCCTTCGGATGGATATGTTGCATTCTTATTATGCTTCTATATAGTAGGACTTGTGTGGTAGGAGTTTAGTTTCCAAATGAGCCTATCCTAGAGTGGAAGGGGGAAAATTCCATACCTAAGGGTTAGTTTATCTCTTTTCTCAAAGCTAGAAAGATGATTTTGAAAGGTGGCATTTATCATCTACTTAGAGTGAGGGTTGTAGATTTCAAAACATCTACTCTTGAGTCGGTCCCTATCATAAATGAGTTTTTGGAAGTGTTCCCAGAATGAGTTACCTAGTATTTCCTTCGAAAGGGCAATAAACTTCAATATTGACCTTCTCCAAAATACGCAACCGATCTCTATTTCTCCTTATAGAATGGCTCTGACGGAACATAAGGAGTTAAAAGATCATTCGAACGATTTGTTGGATAAGGGTTTCATCCATCGCGTATCTCTCTATGGGGTGCTCTAGTTTTGTTTGTTAGGAGGAAAGATGGTTCCCCTCGTATGTGTATTGATTATCGTCAATTGAACTAGGTGACCATTAATAATAAGTATCCTCTTTCAAGCATAGAGGACTTGTATGACCAACTTCAAGGGGCCAATTACTTTTCTAAAATCGATCTTTGTTCGGGTTACCACCAATTGAGGGTGAAGAATAGTGATATTTCAAAAACTTCTCTGATACCAAGTTTTTCATGCCCTGAGCCTACACCCTGGGTGGGACTGACACTCGAGAACCATTGCAGGCCCCAACTGATCCCTTGGCCTAGCTAGTCTCTCAGTGGAAGACTTTAAGCTTTAATCAAAGAAAACAAATTCAACTTTACTTAACTGTCTCAAAATAACTTAGAATATTTTAGAATTAAACTCCAACTAACAAAAGTGGCAACTTAAGTCTTATAACAAAACCACTAAAATATAAAGACTAAAGAACTATAGCTATTTGTCTATTAAGCCTCTAATACTATGAGGGATGTCGGGACAAGAACCTCGATCATCCTGATAACTTAAATGATAAAGCAATAATAAAGGGATCCTTCGAAAAGAAAAGAGGCTCACCAAATGACTCTGAAATGCTCAACTGGATCAATGAAGTGTTGTATGTTGATCCTGGTTACCTGTAACATAAAATGATATGGGCCAAATGGAATCAGTACATTGAATGTACGAGCATGAAAGGGGAATTCTAAACAAAATGTAAGCTTGACTGGAAACTGAAAGAAAAACATACCTCAGCTTTACTCAACCTATGGATACTCAACTCAATGTAGAAATAAAATAACAATAAAGATGCAGTTTATATAAATCATTTAAACAATAGATAACATCTCAAAGATTGGAAAATACCATAACATCTCAGTTGTTTGTAGGAATACAAAAAAATAACATTTGTTTGGGAGATTCTCAAACTGACAACCATAACTATGAGCTATGTGATGATACAATGTCTTACCCACGCTACCAGAATTGTCCTATAACTTGCTGGGATATAGAACGCCTAAACTAAGTAGATCCACTAAGCTATGTTTAAAATCATTAGGAATTATCTAAAAAGTATGATCCTTTCTGCACATATTGGCTACGTGGTTTATGGAAAGTTGAGTTTTTATGAACTTGTCCCCATATTGGTGCTCACTAATACTCCCAAAATATACTCAGCTCATGTTGAAAAACATAACTCTTTCTTTGTGGTTTAAGATTATTTCTCAAAAACTAGCTCAAAAGTTCCCTTGGAAAGTCAGTGTTCCCTATCTTGTTTAAATCTGAAAACATTAACTCTTTGGGAATACTTAGCTCCCATATAATCTTTTAAAGAAAATGAACTTCTCTCTTATTCTTACTCAACTCAATGCTCAAGTCTTAAAACAAATATAAAAACATTTGTAAAAGACTTTAGAAATGACTCTAAGAACTCTCTAGACTTGACTCTTAACTTTCCTTGAATTTGAATTTATAGATTCAAGGTTATAGTTCATGTTTATGGTTGATTTAAGATGTTTAGAATTCCTTTATAATAGTTATAATTGGTAGGAAGTGTTAGTACACTTTAGAAGGACTTAGACGGGCTAAACAACAAAAAACGGGTGGGGGAAGGCAACCCTAGCGCGTTGCTAGCGCGGGGCGCCATCCACTAAAGTTCAAAGACTCAATATTGGCACAATTCTAGCACGCCGCCCCATCCCCTCTGGCGCATCTGGGGCGTGCTGCGCCAGACCTCCCCCAAGCAAACCCAATGAATTTTTCTACTCGTTTTCTGATCTTAATTTGACTAAATTCGATTCTTTTTATGAATTTCTCTTTAGATTCAGATACCCAAAACATGTAGAAAAGAATCTAACACAAATCCACTCTAATAATATACACAATTATCTCAAGAAACTCATAAATCTCATTCCCATTCAAGAACGAAAGCAAATTCAAGAACACACATCAAGAACATTAAACTTTCAACTCTTTTGGACGAATTCACAATGAAATAAACATGTTTAGCACGTTAGTGAATGAACCTAATGCTATGTGAACTCAGATACCTTTTTAGGGATCAACCCTTGGCTAAATCCGCACGAAACCTTCAAGAACTTAACGAAATCTTGACCTTTTCTCCTCTGAAGTCTTTCTTCAGAAAACCCTAATGTGAAATTTGAGTGAGTAAGCTAAAAAAATTCAGTTTAAACGCCTAATTAATTACTAAAAACAAATTAACTTAATTAGGTAGGGAAAATACCAAAATACCCCCTCTTAAATCTGGGTAACTTTCCTTTATTGGACATTCCAACTTCCAATGGGCATATCTCCCTCATACGAGCTCAAAAATTAGCAAACTCAGTGACGTCGGAAAGTGGATTCCAAGTCCTTTCATTTGATATCTTATTTTCCTCCTAACTAATCTTGTACCGAAAGTTATGGTCGTTCGGAGTTGACCAAAAACTCATACTTCACATAACTTTGCCAAATTTCATATTTTCATTTTTTCGAAAAATGGTTCTTTCTAATTCTTGCTCTTTCAAATAGAGGGTATTACACTTATTCTTCTTAAAATAACCCATATTTATTTGCAACAATTAATTAAGTTGAAAATTCAACGAAATTGGAGGGCCTAATGAATTCTGATGTCATTGTTATTAGCAAAAATGAGAATGGTTAAAAGAGTGAAGAAGATGATACCGAGTTGCAAAATATTCTGTGAATCAGTAATCACGTGTAACACACGTGTTGAAAACCTAGTATGTATATATATAAGTCTATTGACGACCAAATGAAGTGTGCTACGAAATTTAAATTTTGTATACCATGTCAAAGATTGACAACAAAAGAGTATATATATATATATATATATATATATATATATATATATATATATATATTGTAACACCCCGTATCCGAAAAAGGGAAAAGGATCATATTTGGGAAGTTGCATGTGCAAGCAACAAAGGTCAACCACGGCTCATGGGTTGAACCACGGTCCATAGGTAGGTCTGTGGGTTGGCCACCCTTCCAAGCTTTCACGAAGACCTTCCGACTTTTGCAATCTTCGCTTTACCCAAATCTTTTTATTTCTTTGCAAAACAGTAAAATTAACATTTTTTTAATTTTGTATAGGGCAAAGTTGGTACAATAACAATAACAATAACAATAACAATAACAATAATAATAACAATAATAATAATAATAATAATAATAATAATAATAATAATAATTTTTAAGATATCTTATTTGTCAGGGTAAAGTTACCCCTATTCAACGATCGATTGATTTTGCTTCTAAATTTCCTGATGTTATTACAAATAGAAGAGAGAGAGGGGGTTTCTAAAACCTTAACATAAAGCCCCAAATAATTATTTTGATAAATTAGATTATTAATTTCGTTGATGCTGACTGCTACAACATCTTCTTCAATAAATTTTTGGAAGGCAGTAAAAGTAATACCAGTATTATTAGGTAAAACAAAGGTTGGCTGCGGTGGATAAACAACCTTAATAATATTACCAGTTCCATCTTTATAAGATCTTTCAAGAACATTGATAAATAAAGGCAAATATGTGATTATAAACTATGGCATAAAATACAAAATTTGATTATGCAAAGCACAATTTGCTTAAAACTCTTGAGAAATATTATTCAAGTCATCAGTACTATAAGTGTAAAAAACCAAGTTTTAAATTGATTTCATTTATCACTTAAAAATTCATTTAAAAAAACTAATTTTACTAGATCTAAGGTCACTACTAGATGACCAATAAAATGGGAAGAAATTAAATTTCCAACTACTTGGACTTTAAAATCAGTTATTCCTCCAAGTCAGATGGCGGATGCAGTCGGATTACCAACGAAACAGGATCTCAGAAGACGGGCGGTAGTCCGCGCGGTCATCTTCAATCTAGCTTGTTAACATTCGAATTCAAAGAAGAAATCTGAATCGAAATACATACAAATTTTTATATAGTTTAATGATTGTATGAAAGGTCTAATCCTTTTACCCAAGCAAGGGGTCTGTTGAGATTTGAATACGTATTGTTATTGAGCCCATGTGTCTGGCTGTTCTAACCGGGTTTGAGGTGCCTTACTTATCAAACTCATTTTTTCAGGCTAAAACCACAGCTCGACAGACGAAGTCACTAAGACAAAGCCAATAACGTATTGCATCGAATCTGACTGTACCAGCCATATCGGAATCAAGTCAATAAACCATATAGAAATTTATTCATATTTAGATAAAGTCTAGATCTTTCATAGTAGATATAAAAGTGAAGTTAGATATGCAACATAGATATGAAGTTTCTAGCTGGACATAGTCACGTCTCTAGATAGGAAAATAATGTAAAAAGAAAAGAATAAGTAAATACCTTTGTACCAAGTGCCAACACCAAGGCCTATACAAACTGAAAGTTTTTATTTATAGCTCCGGCAAGTATTCCGGCAAACTTACAAATCCAAGAGAGAGAGAGAGAGAGAAAAGGAAAGATTACAAAAGAAGAGAGAGAGGGGGTTTATAAAACCTGCCTCCTATATTCTACCAATGACCTTATTTATAGAAAGGAAAAACATCTACTACAGTACAATGGGTCCTTATCAAATGGGCCCCTATAAAAGTACATCCACTGTGGATCAACAGTCTTTCTACCGTTGACAAAGACATTTTAATGTTCTTTGGATTTATTAGCTAATTCTTGTAGGAATTCTTGATCTCTTTTATTCATTTCTTCTATCATAGATTCATACATCTGGGCTTCGTGAATATCTTCTCGAGTGTCATCACTAGCTTCACTTCTCATGGACGCGTCTGATTTGGCGTATTGATTAGCATTTAGGAGTAAATTCCACCTAACTTCTTCCAAATAATTATTTATTAATTCTTCTTTGTCGCCCTCTTGATTTGAGATTCATCGAGCAATATGTTTAACTGAGTTGTATGCTATAACTCCTTTATCAGGAGAAGAATTATAATGCACAATAGCTTTGGATATAACATCCAACAGTTCTTGTCCATATCAAAATTTTTGTTTTGGGATCTTTCTTCATCATTTTATTCCAAAAATTATTATAGTATACTCGGTATAAGTAGGGAATCTGTTCTTCTTTAAATCCAACTTCTGGAGTCCATTCGTGAATCCACGGAATTGAAAATTCTATAAAATAATGAATTTGTTCAATTTGTTCAAGGTAGCAAATATGATCTATATGGTACAATTTATTAAGGTCTGGTGAGACTTTAACCCATTCTTTGTATACCTTAAAGAATGGTTCTGGTAAAATCTTTGCCGTTGGTCCATGATATAACCACTAGTTAAGGAACCAATTAGGAATTGTCTCAGAATATATCTTTCCACAAACTTTGATAAACCAAGTGTGTTTATGTCTCTCATTATCATAATAGAGTACTTTGCTAAAAGCATTTATATAATCCCAATAAGTGAAATTGGTAGGGACTTTGTTGAGACTGACTTGCCTCTCTTTCATTGATGAAATCCCCCAATCGTTGATTGATATAATTTGTTTTATATTCATTTTAGAGAAATTATAAATGTTCTCACTGGTATTATATCCTTAAAAGTGTTGAAAATCCACACTTCCTGTGGTTATCAAGATATTTTTGTAATATGAACGGGTTTTGTATGACTCACCCGGGAAATATAATCCATTGATTAAATAACGCTGGAATATCTTCCAGGGTTCTTCTTTTCACTGAATCTTATCATATTCTAAAAAAAATATAATTTCTTTCTTTGCCACTTTCTCATAAGACTTGATATCATCAAAGTCTTTTTTTGTTATAGAAGCAAATGTATCATTTTTCTCAGTTTTCTTTTGAGACAAATATTCTTGTAACTGAGCATATAGAGGGTTATTTTCTGGAATATCTTCTAGATGAATAGAAGAGGCTTCTTTAGATGAACTTTTCAAGTTTACCAGACTCATCCCTCCTCTTTGTATAATGGGAGAGTTGGATGAAAAAGATCCATATGATGATTCTGGCGCTCCTGGGGAAGATCTCCCCCTTCCTTGGTTATAACCTGTCTTTCCTCTAACCTTGGTCACCCAAAAAGGATCCATCCTGCAAACATAACATCTAGTTTTATTCGAATGCATAATACTCAATATAATAATATAACTCATCATCAAAATTGATGATTTCTTCAATCAATTGGACGGTAAAAACATCCCTTAACATGTCATCTATAATTTTCCATTATATTTCCTCTTTCATGTCTCGATTAAGAGGAAAAATTTTTAAGATGGTAACCAAGGTTTTATCAGTAAAATATGGAGATAAGAAACTCATGTTTATGACAAATATTTTCTGGATAAGAAATCAGTAAGAGAGTTATCACTCCCCTTTTTATAATGAATATCAAAATCAAAAGGAGCTAACTGGGCCTGCCACCTAGCAAACATCAATTTTGAAGCATCATGTTTAAAATCATTAACAAACATGTATTTTACCGATTGTGCATAATTTTTTATTAAGAACTTTGGATTATATAAATCATTTTGAAATTTTAATACACATTTAACAATGGTTAATATTTCATGAGCAACAAGAGCATATTTTTTCTGAGCATCGCTCCATTTTTCTGAATGAAATCTGATTAAATATTTATTTTTATCATGAGGATTAATTTGTTTTAAAATTACTCCATACCCAATGTTAGACGCATCTATCTCAACAATCTTTTGCCAAGCAGGGTTAGCAAGAGTTAAGCAAGGTAAAGATTGAACTCGTAGTTTAATAATCTTTACCAAAGTGGTGTGACTATCAGTCCATGGTAATTTATAATCCTTTTTTAATCTCTCATATAATGGAGCCAGATCTCTAGATAGATTTTTATAAAAAGGAGATATATAATTGAGACTTACCAAAACTCTTTGTAATTGTGTCTGATCTGTAATAACATCAAGAGATTTATAAGCAAAATTAATCGATCGTTGAATAGGGGTAACTCTACCCTAACAACTAAGATGTCCTAAAAATCTTACCTCTGTTTGGAATAGGTCCATTTTTGGTTTAGAAATTAACAAACAATTTTGTATAACTATTTTCTTGAAAATGTCTAAATGTTTAATATGCATTTCAAGAGTCTTTGAATAAATGAAAATATCATCAATGTAAACAATAATGAAATCCAAATATGGATTAAAAATATCATTCATTATTTTCTGAAATTCAGAAGGTGCGTTTTTCAAACCAAAAGACATAACATTCCACACATATTGGACAAAAGACACATTAAAAGCGGTTTTATAAGAATCCTCATTAAATATCTAAATCTTCCAATATCCTGATTTTAAATCAAATTTATAAAAGATATTAGCATAATATAATCGTGATAGTAAATATCTTTTATTTGGAATAGGATACCTAATCCATTTTAGAAATTTATTCAAAGGTTTATAATTTATTACTAACCTAGGGACAACTCGTTCTTTTTCAGCTGCATTGTTAACATAGAATGTAGTACATGACAAGGAGATTTCAAAGGTTTAATCAAACCTTTCTATACTAAATTATCAATTTTGTTTTTGCAGAAGTCTACCAATTCGGCATTCATCTGAGAAGGACGAGATTTAGTAGGAATATTATCCTTGGAGAAATTATCTTCATATGGACGAGTGACGATATGTTTTTTATGATTCCAAAATGCACTAGGATGATTAGCACAAATATCAACGGTCATTTGTTCGAAAATCAATTTATTTTTTTCCTGTAGTATAGTGGATTTCACAGTGTCAAATATATTCATACTAAACAATTCTAATTGTAATGAATCCACATGCTTTTGTTTCATATTAATAAGAGCATTAATATCATGAGAAATAGGATCAATGATAAAAGTATAAATAATATTCTGATTTTCAAAAGTAGCAGAAAAACCTTTAGTAGTTATCCTGGTGAAAGGATAAATTGCATTTATAAAAGGTGTTCCAAGAATTATTGGAGGGTATAACTAATTTTTTACCAAGAAAAAGAAATGTGGTCTGCAAACTTTACTTTTGGCAAATACCCGTATTACATAATTTATACTTTATATCTAAAGCATGTTCTGATGCATATTTGAGCATGTGAGTTGTCTTCTCAAAATACTTTGTAGGTACTAAACTTTCTTGAATACAACTAACATCTGCTCCATTGTCAGTCATAGCAACATTAGTTATAGAAAAACTATTATCAATCAAAATGGTGCATTTAACATACCATTTATGAGTTGTGACAATTTGCATCATTCCTAGAAACATACCTTGTCTAGGATCAATATTAATAGGTTGTGCAAGAGTATTTTCTTCAACAATATTTTTCCCTTTGCTATTAGAAGTTTCTATCTGAGTAATACGGTGATCGCAAATCATTTGATTTTGTTTAATTGATTTAATCTCATTTTTCAAATTATCAAAAGAAGAATCTCTTGTGGAAACAGTTTTTTTATTAAGTTTGTTTTGAACTTCAGATATAGAATAAGGAGCAAAATAATCGACTTCAAAATCATTCTCCTATTTAACAGAATTATTTGAAGAACTACCAGTATTATTAACAGCTAATCGAATAATCTTTTCACTGAGATCATTATCAGTAACTTCTTTTAAAAGTTCTATTACATTATCCGAGGTCATAGTGTTAAGATTCAAATCTTCAAATTGAGATTGTAATTTATAAAATTCATCATTTTTGCAAGAACAAATATCACCTTGCCTAAATTTACAAGTATCACAAGCATTATTATTATCATGCTAAATATTATCAGAAATATTTGGAGAATTATTTTATCCGAATCTGACTCAGACTCATAATCTGACTCTGAACCAAAAGTGTAAAGGAAACTATAGACTTGATCATAAATCTCTGCATCAAGTTCTAAGGTATTCTGTTTTTCAAGCTTACAATTAGGTGCTATATGACCGAATTTTCCGCATTTATAACACTTAATCTTTGCGAGTTCTCACCTAGACCTATTTTTAGTAAATCTATTAGATTTATGAGAGGTATTTCTCTCATCCTGTTCTTCTCTAGACCTACGTCTATGTCTTCTTTTCCTATATTGTTTATCGAAATTGTCTCCTCTATGTTTGGTTTTCTACTTGTCTGAAATCTCTGGTAAACCAAACTGGGTACAAAAGTCTCCTAGCTGAGATCTTTCTCTTTGCTTATCCATCTTAAGTTGTCTAGACAATTTTAACTCATTGCACAAATTTTTGCCTTCTTGAGTGCAAACACCAATTAATCTGCCATATGTATAACTTCCATACGGTATTTCACTATTCTCATTTCTGAGGACCTTTTTAATCCTTAAAGAAAATAATGAGCGAAGGCCATCTATAAACTTAGCTTTCCAATATTCATACTTATTTTCTGGTAGTTCCATCACTCTACTCATATAAGTATCTTTATATCATCTAAACTCTCCTAAAGTTCTACATCGTAAATCGTTTAACAAAGTATGAATAGTCTCAAATTTATTGGTAAATCTACCATTAAAGTGTTATAAAATAGTTAGAACTAAGGTATAAACGGCATCCTCTCTATCTGCAACAAAAGCCATACCAAGGTTATCAACACCTGCAGTACTAGAAACAACATTAATTATCGTAGATTTTTGTTCAATGGTCATATAATTATCCCACCAACCTCGAAGTTGACCAGTAAAACCTGCAATTATCATTTTTGCAAATATTCCTATTGGAGTTTTGAACATTTTTGCAAATAGTTGCATACATAAGCATTCTATGAACAAGAATAATAAGTTGTCTATCAGTCAGCCCATATAGGTTCCATTCATAAATCTCAGAACCTCTATAAGACGTATTAGTTTGATTCCAATATCATTCCTCTATAAGCACATCTTGAGAAGTGGGTCTAGAATAATAGTAGGTTTTCATACTTGGTTTAGTCGCAAATTTACCACTATTCTTCTTTGGATAACCCTGAAGTTTATTAAACTCTAAAGAAACATATTCTTTAAAATCAAAAGAATTTTCTATTTCATCAGCAAAATCTTTCGATAAATCTGTAGGACTTGCTTTAAAAACAAGAAACTTTTTAGCCAGAAGGTCTTCTAAATCATAATGTGATTTTAATTTAAAATCTGTAATCTCCAGAGGTCTTTGCACTGGGGTAGCCATAGTAAAATCATTAGGATTTATTTTAGATGAAGAAGCTTTATCACAAGCTTTTAAATAATTTTTTATCTGAATTTTTAAAACAGTTAGTTCATCTAATTTTTTATCAAGAGAACCAATATGTTCACCTAAAACCTTAACATAAAGCCCCAAATAATTATTTTGAGAAATTAGATTATTAATTTCGTTGATGATGACTACCGCAACATCTTCTTCAATAAATTTTTGGAAGGCAGTAAAAGTAATACCAATATTATTTGGTAAAACAAAGGTTGACTGCGGTGGATAAACGGCCTTAATAATATTACCAATTCCAGCTTTATAAGATCTTTCAAGAACATTGATAAATAAAGGCAAATATGTGGTTATAAACCATGGCACAAAATACATAATTTGATTATATAAAGCACAGTTTTCAGAAAACTCTTGAGAAATATTATTCAAGTCATCGGCACTATAAGTGTCAAAAAATCAAGTTTCAAATTGATTCCATTTATCACTTAAAAATTCATTTTGAATGTACTTTCTTGCCAGAGAACATGGACTAAAATCTATTTGGTGTACATTCATCATTAAGTATTATTAAGATCAAAGTCCATTTCGGACTAAGAAGGAATATCTTTATCAGAAATGTCAAAAGCAATATCATTTGCATCCACAATATTTAATCAGGGATTAATCTTTATTTTATTAACATTTCTATCACTTTGATCCGCAACTATAACAGATGGTAAAGTATGTAAAGAAGCGGCACGATGACGAGCCGGACCATACACTGGATCAATAGGGGAAATACGGTGCATAGCAGGCGGTCTTCTAGCAGAAAAAAATAAATGTCTACTGAAGGAAATATCATTGAACTGCATGCAAATCCTACCATCCGGATTTTGAATTAATGAGATACTCAGAATTTGTGACTGTATCCGCCATCTGACTTGGAGGAATAACTGATTCTAAAGTCCAAGTAGTTGGAAAATTAATTTCTTCCTATTTTATTGGTCATCTAGTAGTGGCCTTAGATCTAGTAAAATTAGTTTCTACTAGAATAGTTTCAGCAGACGTATCATGTAACTTACATCTTGGATGTAACGTAGAAAGCAATTTAAAATAGATTCTATAAGACAAACAAATTAATTCAGATCTAGGTGCATAATTATAACAATGTGTTTTAACATTCAAAGTTAAAGCATCAACAATATTAGCATCAGTTAAAGATAACTGTAAATTCGGTTAAGTATTAAAATAAACTGGACCATAAGCCACAGTAGATTCAATCAAACCCATCAGAGATTGTCTAAAATTCAAATTTCTATCATCACATGAGGCATCTAAAAATGTCTCTGGTAACCCTTTAAGATTTAAAGGTTTGAAAGCACTTTGTATCATGCAAATATGTAGGAAATTATATTGCAATTTATATAAATCAATATCTCTCTTATTCAATAAACGAATAGTTTGTTCTGATGAATTTAACGCCAAAGATTGTTCAGTTGTTTTAATCAGCTATTTATTAGAGATTTTGTCAAACCAACCATAATCATAAATGGTTTTTATATTAATTTTTAGAATAGTTCATTTGTTTAACAAATCAATATTTTGAGGTATATCAACCTCTTATAATATTTAGTCCATTTGGAATAGTTATACTTTTATCACTGATCCTATTTCCCGTGATATTAATGCTCTTATTAATATGAAACAAAAGAATGTGGATTCATTACAATTAGAATTATGTAGTATGAATATGTTTGATACTTTGAAATCCACTAAAGTACAGGAAAAAAATTAAATTGATTTTCGAACAAATAGCCGTTGATATTTATGCCGATCATCCTAGTGCATTTTGGAATCGTAAAAAACATATTGTCACTCTTCCATATAAAGATCATTTCTCCGAGGATACTATTTCTACTAAATCTCATCCTTGTCAGATGAATGCCGAATTGGTAGAATTCTACAAAAAAGAAATTGATAATCTACTACAGAAAGGTTTGATTAAACCTTTGAAATCTCCTTGGTCATGTACTACACTCTATGTTAACAATGCAGCTGATAAAGAATGAGGTGTCCCTAGGTTAGTAATAAATTATAAACCTTTGAATAAATATTTAAAATGGATTAGGTATCCCATTCTAAATAAAAGAGATTTACTATCACGATTATATGATGCTAATATCTTTTTTAAATTTGATTTAAAATTAGGATATTGGCAGATTCAGATATTTAAGGAGCATTCTTATAAAAACCGCTTTTAATGTGCCATTTGGCCAATATGAGTGGAATGTTATGCCTTTTGGTTTGAAAAATACACCTTCTCAATTTCAGAAAATAATGAATGATATTTTTAATCCATATTTGGATTTCATTATTGTTAACATTGATGATATTTTCGCTTATTCAAAGACTCTTGAAATGCATGTTAAACATTTAGACATTTTCAAGAAAATAGTTATACAAAATGGTTTGGTAATTTCTAAACGAAAAATAAGCCTATTCCAAACAGAAATAAGATTTTTAGGACATCTTATTTGTCAGGGTAGAGTTACCCCAATTCAATGATCGATTGATTTTGCTTCTAAATTTTTTGATGTTGTTACAGATCTGACACAATTACAAAGATATTTGGGAAGTCTCAATTATATATCTCCTTTTTATAAAAATCTATATAGAGATCTGGCTCTATTATATGAGAGATTAAAAAAGGATTATAAATTACCTTGGACTGATAGTCACACCACTTTGGTAAAGAATATTAAACTACGAGTTCAATCTTTACCTTGCTTAACTCTTGCTAACCCTGCTTGGCAAAAGATTATTGAGATAGATGCATCTAACATTGGGTACGGAGGAATTTTAAAACAAATTAATCCTCATGATAAAACTGAATATTTAATCAGATTTCATTCAGGAAAATGGAGCGATGCTCAGAAAAAATATGCTACGGTTTCTCATGAAATGTTAACCATTGTTAAATGTGTATTAAAATTTCAGGGTGATTTATATAGTCAAAAGTTCTTAATAAAAACTGATGCGCAATTGGTAAAATACATGTTTGATAAAGATTTTAAATATGATGATTCAAAATTGATGTTTGCTAGGTGGCAGGCACAGTTAGCTCCTTCTGATTTTGATATTCATTATAAAAAAGGGAGTGACAACTCTCTTTCGGATTTCTTATCCAGAGAATATTTGTCATAAACATGAGTTTCTTATCTCCATATTTAGCTGATTAAACCTTGGATACCATCTTAAAATTTCTTCCTCTTAATCGAGACATGAAAGAGGAAATATTATGGAAAATGATAGATGACATATGAAGGGATGTTTTTTCCATCCAATTGATTGAAGAAATCATCAATTTTGATGATAAGTTATATTATTATAATGAATATTATGCATTTGAATAAACCTAGATGTTTTGTTTGTAGAATGGATCTTCCTTGGGTGACCAAGGTTAGAGGAAAGACAGGTTATAACTGAGGAAGGGGAAGATCTTCCCCAGGAGCGTCAGGATCATCATATGGATCTTCTTCATCCAACTCTCCCATTATACAAAGAGGAGGGATGAATCTGGTAAACTTGAAAAGTTCATCTAAAGAAGCCCCTTCTAATCATCTGGAAGATATTCTAGAAAATAACCCTCTATATGATCAGTTACAAGAATATTTGTCTCAAAAGAAAATTGAGAAAAATGATACATTTGCTTCTATAGAAAAAGAAGACATTAATGATATCAAGTCTTATGAGAAAGTGGCAAAGAAAGAAAGTATATTTCTTTTATAAAATGATGAGATTCAGCGAAAAGAAGAACCCTGGAAGATATTCCAGTGTTATTTAATCAATGGATTATATTTCCCGTGTGAGTCTGACAAAGCCCGTTCATATTATGAAAATATCTTGATAACCACAGGAAGTGTGGATTTTCAACACTTTTCAGGATATAATACTAGTGAGAACGTTTATAATTTCTCTAAAATAATTATAAAACAAATTAGATCAATCAACGATTGGGGGATTTCATCAATGAAAGAGAGGCAAGTCAGTTTCAACAAAGTCCCTACCAATTTCACTTCTTGGGATTATATAAATGCTTTTAGCAAAGTACTCTATTATGATAATGAGAGACATAAACACACTTGGTTTATCAAAGTTTGTGGAAACAATTTGTTTATTAAGTCTGTTATGAACTTCAGATATAGAATAAGGAGCAGAATAATCGACTTTGAAATCATTCTTTTGTTTAACATAATTTTTTGAAGAACTAGCAGTATTATTAATAGTTAAACGAATAATCTTTTCACGGAGATCATTATCAATAACTTCTTTTAAAAGTTCTATTACATTATCCGAAGTAATAGTGTTAAGATTCAAATCTTCAAATCTTCAAATTGAGATTGTAATTTATAAAATTCATCATTTTCACAAGAACAAATATCACCTTGCCCAAATTTATAAGTATCACAAGCATTATTATTATCATGCTGAATATTATCAGAAATATTTGGATAATCATTTTTATCCGAATCTGACTCAGACTCATAATCTGACTCTGAACCAGAAGTGTAAAGGAAACTATAGACATGATCATAAATCTCCGCATCAAGTTCTAAGGTCTTCAGCTTTTCAAGCTCACAATTAGGTGCTATATGACCTAATTTTCTGCATTTATAACACTTAATCTTTGCGAGTTCTCGCCTAGACCTATTTTTAGTAAATCTATTAGATTTACTAGAGGCTTTTCTCTCATCCCGTTCTTCTCTAGACCTACATCTATGTCTTCTTTTCCTATAATGTTTATCGAAATTGTCTCCTCTATGTTTGGTTTTCTGTTTGTCTGAAATCGTTGGTAAACCAAATTGGGTACAAAAGTCTCCTAGCTGAGATCTTTCTCTTTGCTTATCCATCTTAAGTTGTCTAGACAATTTTAACTCATTGCACAAAATTATGCCTTCTTGAGTGCAAACACCAATTAATTTTCCATAGGTATAACTTCCATACGGTGTTTCACCATTCTCATTTCTGAGGACCTTTTTAACCCTTAAAGCAAATAATGAGGGAAGGTCATCTATAAACTTAGATTTCCAATATTCATACTTATTTTATGGTAGCTCCATCACTCTACTCATATAAGTATCTTTATACCATCTAAACTCTCCTAAAGTTCTACATCGTAAACAGTTTAACAAAGTACAAACAATCTCAAATTTATTGGTAAATCTACCATTAAAGTGTTCTAAAATAGTTAGAACTAAGGTATAAACGGCATTCTCTCTATTTGCAACAAGAGCCATACCAAGGTTATCAACACCTGGAGTACTAGAAACAACATTAATTACCGCAGCTTTTTGTTCAATGGTCATATAATTATCCCACCAACCTCGAAGTTGACCAGTAAAACCTGCAATTATCATTTTACAACTAAACCAAGTATGCAAACCTATTATTATTCTAGACCCACTCCTCAAGATGAGCATATAGAGGAACAAGATTGGAATCAAAAGAAAACGTCTTTAGCGGTTCTAAGATTTATGAATGGAACCTAGATGGGTTGACTGTTAGACAGCTTGCTATTCTTGTTCATAAAATGCTTATGTATGCAACTATTTGCAAAAATGTTCAAAACTCCGATATAGAGTCGTGACTATGTCCGGCTCAAAACTTCATATCTATGTCGCATATCTAACTTCACTTTTATATCTACTATGAAAGATCTAGACTTTATTTAAATATGAATAAATTTCTATATGGTTTCTTGACTTGGTTTCAAGATGGTTGGTACAGTCAGATTCGATGCAATACATTATTAGCTTTGTCTTAGTGACTCCGTCTGGCTAGCCGTGGTTTTTTCCTGAAAAAATGAGTTTGATAAGTAAGGCACCTCATACCCGGTTAGAACAGCCAAACACATGGGATTAATAACAATACGTATTCAAATCTTGATAGACCCCTTGCTTGGGTAAAAGGATTAGACCTTCCATACAGTCATTAAACTATATAAAAATTTGTATGTATTTCAATTCGAATTTCTTCTTTGAATTCGGATGTTGAGAAGCTAGATTGAAAATGACCACGCGGACTACCACTCATATTTTGAGATCCTATTTCATTGGGTTTCAGGTGAACATATTGGTTCTCTTAATAAAAAATTATATGAACTAACTTTTTTAATAATTCAGATAAAAAATGATTTAAAAGCTTGTGATAAAACTTAGAAATCCGGATGTTGACAAGCTAGATTGAAGATGACCGCGCGGACTACCACCCATCTTCTGAGATCATATTTCGTTGGTATCAAAGCCTAGGAACTATTATAGTAAGTATGAAATTGATGTGAAGCATACTACATAGATATGAATTTGTCTTCATGGAGCTTGGAGAAACTAGTACTAAAAGTACAAGATTAGAAGAGGTTGGTATACCTCAAAACCTTGATTTGTTAAACAAATGGACTATTCCAAAAATTAATATAAAAACCATTTATGATTATGGTTGGTTTGACAAAATCTCTAATAAACAACTAATTAAAACAATTGAACAATTTTTGGCGTTAAATTCGTTAGAACAAACTATTCGTTTATTGAATACGAGAGATATTGATTTATATAAATTGCAATATAATTTCTTACATATTGGCATGATACAAAGTGCTTTCAAGCCTTTAAATCTTAAAGGGTTACCAGAGACATTTTTAGCTACCTTACGTGATGCAAGAAATTTGAATTTTAGACAATCTCTGATGGGTTCGATTGAATCTACTGTGGTTTATGGTCCAGTTTATTTTAATATTCAACCGAATTTATAGTTATCTTTAACTAATGCTGATATTGTTGATGCTTTAACTTTGAATGTTGAAATGCATGGTTTTAATTATGCACCTGGATCTGAATTAATTTGTTTGTCTTATAGAATCTATTTTAAATTGCTTTCTACGTTAAATCCAAGATGTAAGTTATATGATACGTCTGCTGAAACTATTCTAGTAGAATCTAATTTTACTAGATCTAAGGTTACTACTAGACGACCAATAAAATGGGAAGAAATTAATTTTCCAACTACTTGGACTTTAGAATCAGTTATTTCTCCAAGTCAGATAGCGGATGCAGTCACAAATTCTGAATATTCTCATAAAACTCAAAATTCGGATGGTAGGATTTGCATGCAGTTCAATGATATTGCTTCTGACATTTCTGATAAATATATTCCTTCTTAGTCTGAAATGGACTTTGATCTTAATAATACTTAATGATGAATGTACACCAAATAGATTTTAGTCCAGGTTCTCTAGCAAGAAAGTACATTCAAAATGAATTTTTAAGTGATAACTGGAATCAGTTTAAAACTTAGTTTTTTGACACTTATAGTGCCGATGACTTGAATAATATTTCTCAAGAGTTTTATGAAAATTGTGCTTTGCATAATCAAATTATGTATTTTGTGCCATGGCTTATGACCACATATTTGCCTTTATTTATCAATGGTCTTGAAAGATCTTATAAAGATGGAACTGGTAATATTATTAAGGTTGTTTATCCACCGCAGTAAACCTTTGTTTTACCTAATAATGCTGGTATTACTTTTACTGCCTTCTAAAAATTTATTGAAGAAGATGTTGCGGTAGTCAGCATCAACGAAATTAATAATATAATTTCTCAAAATAATTATTTGGGGCTTTATGTTAAGGTTTTAGGTGAACATATTGGTTCTCTTGATAAAAAATTAGATGAACTAACTGTTTTAATAATTCAGATAAAAAATTATTTAAAAGCTTGTGATAAAGCTTCTTCGTCTAAAATAAATCCCGATGATTTTACTATGGCTACCCCTGTGCAAAGACCTCCGTAGATTATAGATTTTAAATTAAAATCACATTATGATTTGGAAGAACTTCTGGCTAAAAAGTATTCTGATTTTAAAGCAAGTCCTATAGATTTATCGGTAGATTTTGCTAATGAAATAGAAAATGCTTTTGATTTTAAAGAACATGTTTCTTTAGAGTCTAATAAACTTCAAGGTTATCCAAAGAAGAATAGTGGTAAATTTATGACTAATATTCTAATTTTCATAAGTAGCAAAAAAATATTTAGCAGTTATGTTGGTGAAAGGATAAATAACATTTATAAAAGGTGTTCCAAGAATTATTGGAGGGTATAACTGATTTTTGACCAAGAAAAAGAAATGTGGTATGCAAACTTTATTTTGGCAAATACGCGTATTAGGTAATTTATACTTTATGTCTAAAGCATGTCCTGATGCAGATTTGACCATGTGAGTTGTCTTCTCAAAATACTTTGTAGGTACTAGACCTTCTTGAATACAACTAACATCGGCTCCACTATCAATCATAGCAACATTAGTTATAGATAAACTATTATCAATCAAAATGGTGCATTTAACATACCATTTATGAGCTATGACAATTTGCATCATTCCTAGAAACATAGCTTGTCTAGGATCAATATTAATAGATTTTGCAAGAGTATTTTCTTCAACAATATTTTTCCCTTTGCTATTAACTGTTTCTATCTGACTAATACGATGATCGCAAATCATTTGATTTTTCTTAATTGATTTAATCTCATTTTTCAAATTTTCAATTTCATTTTTCAAATCATCAAAAGAAGAATCTCTCGTTCTCTCTCTCTTCATTTGTAAACTTTCCTGTACACTCTCTCTCTCTTGGGTTTGTAAGTGTGCCGGAATACTTGCTGGAGCTATAAATAAAAGCTTTCAGTTTGTATAGGCCTTGGTGTTGGCACTTGCTACAAAGGCATTTACTTAGTCTTTTCATTTTACTTTATTCTCCGATCTAGATTCATGACTATGTCCGGCTAAAAACTTCATATCTATGTCGCATATCTAACTTCACTTTTATATCTACTATGAAAGATCTAGACTTTATCTAAATATGAATGAATTTCTATATGGTTTCTTGACCTGGTTCCGAGATGGCTGGTATAGTCATATTCGATGCAATATGTTATTGGCTTTGTCTTAGTGACTCTGTCTGGCCAGCCGTGGTTTTAGCCTAAAAAAATGAATTTGATAAGTAAGGCACCTCATAGCCAATGTTAGACGCATCTGTCTCAACAATTTTTTGCCAAGCAGGGTTAGCAAGAATTAAGCAAGGTAAAGATTGAACTCGTAGTTTAACATTCTTTACCAAAGTGGTGTGACTATTAGTCCAAGGTAATTTATAATCTTTTTTTAATCTCTCAAATAATGGAGCCAGATCTCTAGATAGATTTTTATAAAAAGGAGATATATAATTGAGACTTCCCAAAAATCTTTGTAATTGTGTCTGATCTGTAATAACATCAGGAAATTTAGAATCAAAATCAATCGATCGTTGAATAGGGCTAACTCTACCCTGACAAATAAGATGTCCTAAAAATCTTACCTGTGTTTGGAATAGGCTCATTTTTTGTTTAGAAATTACAAAACCATTTTGTATAACTATTTTCTTGAAAATGTCTAAATGTTTAATATACATTTCAAGAGTCTTTGAATAAACCAAAATATCATTAATGTAAATAATAATGAAATCCAAATATGGATTAAAAATATCATTCATTATTTTCTGAAATTCAGAAGGTTCGTTTTTCAAACCAAAAGGTATAACATTCCACTCATATTGGCCAAATGAAACATTAAAAGTGGTTTTATAAGAATAATCCTTAAATATCTGAATCTTCCAATATCCTGATTTTAAATCAAATTTAGAAAAGATATTAGCATCATATAATCGTGATAGTAAATCTCTTTTATTTGGAATGGGATACCTAATCCATTTTAAATATTTATTCAAAGGTTTATAATTTATTACTAACTTGGGGACACCTCATTCTTTTTTAGCTGGATTGTTAGCATAGAATGCAGTACATGACCAAGGAGATTTCGAAGGTTTAATCAAATCTTTCAATAGTAAATTATCAATTTCTTTTTTGCAGAATTCTACCAATTCAGCATTCATCTGACAAGGACGAGATTTAGTAGGAATATTATCCTCGGAGAAATTATCTTCATATGGAAGAGTGACAATATGTTTTTTACGATTCTAAAATGCACTAGGATGATCGGCACAAATATCAACGGCCATTTGTTCGGAAATTAATTAAATTTTTTCGTGTACTTTAGTGGATTTCAAAGTATCAAATATATTCATACTAAATAATTCTAATTGTAACGAATCTACATGCTTTTGTTTCATACTAATAAGAGCATTAATATCACGAGAAATAGGATCAGTGATAAAAGTATAACTAATATTCTGATTTTCATAAGTAGTAGAAAAACCTTTAGTAGTTATGCTGGTGAAAGGATAAATAGCATTTATAAAAGGTGTTCCGAGAATTA